>ML368875.1:0-25284 GCA_005239525.1 Nicotiana knightiana
TACAATTGTTTATACCTTAGCGTAGTTAATCTTTAGTTTTAATCTTTAGTATTAGTAATTTAATTAACATCAGGTGACAGCTGAGTAGTATTTTAATAGCTTGATTGATACGTCTATTCCCTGTGGGATCGACTCTGGGCATAATACCCCAGATTATATTTGCAGCGCCCGTTTAGTCTTTCTATAAGACATAGTTGAGCGTGATCAAATTTTGGCGCCGTTGCCGGGGAATTAACGGTATTATCAAGTGTAGCTGTAATTGTACATATTATTATTAGGTTTTAAGTTTGAATTTTTTTTTNGGCATCATGGAATTATGAGAGTTATGTTGGTAATTCTACTTTTGATCCTCATTATGCATATTATGGAGGAAACCACCCAGAGCAAAATTATCAAAATATTCCCGAGAGCGAGTTATGTGCACCAACTCAATCTTATGTGTGGAATGTGTGTGATATGTGTGGTGGTCAAGATGGTCACTTTCAGGGTTGTGCTTATATTTCTTATCTTCCCCCAACCCCTTACTTTGATGATTCTTCTTTTTCCTTTGAAGTTAATAGAAATAAAGAACTCAGTGATGATGACTGGAAAAGGCTCGAGGATATGATGAAATGCGTTCTGGAACAACATGAGGAGTTACAACTGCGGATACAAAGGCAAGATGAAACTATTCACAACTTGGAGGCTCAAACGAGTCAACTAGTTGAAGCTTTTAATGCTCAATATGCCAACGGTATGGATAGTAGCCAGGAGCAGTGTACGATGGTTGTTCTTGTGTGTTATGGGAAAAAGGAATGACTATTTGCTAAGAAAAACGCTCTCTCCTCTCTCCTCTCTCTAGAATGTCGACCTAGAGGAATCCATGGAAGCCAACGTCTCTCCCCAGCCTTTGGCTGTGGGAGAGTCAACTCAAAACCCTAATATTCCAAACTCTAACCAAAATATCTTATACCGAAGCAGTTCGACGTTAAAGGATCGTGCAATATTGGACTACTTGAATTTTGAAGATTATGTCCAGTTCTTGTTATGTGAAGTCCAAGGGTGAAGAATTCTTCTTTAGAACTTTTCCATGGACTATAGGTTTTAATCCTAGAGAAGAAACAAGTAAGGCAGTCGTCTGGATTTCTTTTCCAATGCTGCCGCCCAATTTTTTTGCTAAGAAGTCATTGTTGTCAATTGCTTCAGCAATAGGGAAGCCCCTTGCAGTAGATAAAGCAACACAAGATCGAACAAGACCAAGTGCCGCCAGGGTAAAAGTACTCCTGGATCTTCTGGACAAACATCCTAAGCGAGTTAAAATTAATATTGTCGACAAAAGTTCTGGGAAATCTGTTGAGCACCATCAGGAGGTTGTGTATGATAATCTCCCAATATATTGCACATATTGTAAACATCAAGGACATGAGGAAAGATCATGTCGTTTGATGATGGCTAAGGTTAAGGAAGGTGATCACAGTGAGAAAGAAAAAGGAGCAGTACATGAATTGTTGCCTGTTGTCGAGATGGCTAGTGTAGAACAATTAAAAGGGGATGCTAGGGAGTTTTTGAATGCAAAGAGAGCTGGCCAATAAGTGATCATAGAAGCTTCAGTACATGTGCAAACCATAAGGCAGCAGGAGTCATTGCAATTGCAAACTGGTAAAACTCAACAAAGTGATACTGTACAACAACAGGCTGCTATTGTGAACATAAATATTGATGCTGGGCATCCTAAGGTCCAGGTGGGTACAGGAAATAATGCACTGATTAATCCTGTAGTTCTAAAGGGATTGGATCAGTTGGATGCAACAAAAAAGTCTATGGAACAAGCTAGGGATATACCTGCTACCACAGCTTTAGCAAGGTTAAATTCAGCTCTACAAAATGCTGGAATAACTGAAGCTACTGCTGTTAGTAAGGCCTTAGGTGGACAGGTTGAAGATGGTGATGTTATAGGTGAAAAAAATGTGAATGATGCTCGTGACAAAGCTGGACTTTCTGGGGAAGTAGCAGCCCAGTTTTCTGTTGACGTGCAACAAGCAGCACTCTCTAATTCTCACGTTTTTAAGGCTGCTCATGATCCTGCCCTTGATCGAGATGCTGGGAAACGCACTACTGATAAGGAGGAGTCTAATATGCAGAGGGTGTCCATTGTGCAGGCTAATACTGGGGCTTTGAAACCTTCTGTTGTTTTGACACATACTGTTGATCGAGCAGTAATCGATCCTAAGGTTAAAAATGCTGGGCAACTGGAGGTAGCAACTACACGAAAATCTGAAGTGCAAAGTGTGCAAAATGCAAAAGCTGGAGCTCCATCTAAGGTATCAGCTGTGCAGGAGAAAAGACATACTGCTGCACCTGGTGGTGAGGCAGATTTTCAACAACTTCTGTAACTGATCACCACACTGCTGGTGCACAAAAAATACTCTTGAAGGCTGGAAACACTAACTGCTTAGAGGAAAAAATTCCAGTTGAAACTGTACATGGGCAGACCATAAATAGAGTAAACGATGCTCTGCAGGAAGATGGTAAGGGTGATAAAATTTCTGTGGAGAATGTAGAAGGCTGGACAAGGGTGTCCAGCAACAAAGGCATTCCAAAAGAGGTGCAGCAGGTCGAAAATTTTTCAAGAGACAGTACAGGTGCACGCAGTACTTCAAATTCTTTTGCTGCACTTGTTAAGGTGAATGACGATGATGGGAAAGCTGCTGGAGAAAATTTGCAGCTGATAGGTGATCAAAACAGCTCCTCGACCCCAGCTATTTTGAATCTTACATCGCTTGGAGCTCAAATATTGGATAACATGAATCCATTGCATTCTTTCACTGGGAGTTTAGCGCCAAATACAGTAGCAAAATATAACAAAAGCACCAATATTGATGTTGATGCTTATAGGGTTGGATTGAACACTTCTAATCATGATATACCCTCCAATGATCATTTTAGTCTTTCAGAAGATTCAGTTCACCCTACTCACAGTCGCGAGGCTCGTTCTTTGATGTCTTCTGCCTCTAAAAAGCTAACCAGAAAGGAAGAGAACAATGAGGCAATTGAACAGAACTTACAAGTGTTACAGGAGGCAGTTATGTACAAGAGTAAAACTTGGGCTGCCCAAGCAGAAGAGGAGGAAGAACAGTATAATTCTGATAAGAAATATGAGGAAGATGAAGACGAGCACATCTCGAACAGCTGTGCAGATCAGGTTGAGGAGGAGGAAGGTAATGAGGTTGATTCAGCGGACAGTTATGGGGAAATTGTTAAGAAAAATTCAACTCCTGCCAACGCACAAAAGGTCACTACACCAAGTTTGAAAGCATCAAGAGGGAAGAAGAAGAAACTGCAGCAGGTGACACATGAGGAATCAGTGAAGGTACACGAGCAGCAGGCCCCTAATTCTTCTACTGTTTTGTCAAGCAAGAGAGGGCTAACTCCAAATGCTCCAGTGTTTGTACCTACTGGGCAGCAACAATTCAACCTCATGCGGCAGTAGCTTTGACGAATTTGTACACACAAGTAAGCTCCAAACATCTGGAATTTTAGCAAGCACAAGTAAGTTGATCCATACAAATATTTTACATGCTATTGTGTTTCATGATCTGGACGCTTTAAAGGCTCTCGACCCTAAGAATTCTTTTGGGGCCATAGACAAGAGTCATGAGCCAAGAGCTTTAGTACCCGAATTTAATCCTACTGAAGCTTTAGGTGCGGATATGGGTCGAGATTTTTATGAAGAAGGGGAAGAGGAAGAACTACTAGATGCCTCCTTTAAAAATGTAGCTAGGGAGGGAGATCTTTCACCTCGACATATGAGGAGTGGATCCACCAAAAACAAGAAGAAGACACACGAGAGGCAACATAGTTGGGATGGCAAAGTAACACAAGAGGTTGTCATTAGGCAACTCCCAATGCGAGTTGCAAAGCAAAAGGGGGTTGCCCCAACTACATCTACGAGGTCAAATAGGTCGAAGAAAAAATGATGAAGTTCGAAGAATTGCTGAAAATAGTTGAAGAAGAAGTAAACGAGTTACATGTTGAAGAGTTCACAAGATCGAAGAAACAGGGGCAAGACTCTAATTTTTACCTTGTTTTATTTGATCATTTTATAAGCATTACCATATGTAATATCATCATAGAATATGTTATAAACTCTATGATGATCATAGAATATCTAGTTCGTTCTAGTTCTTATTTTTTTACATGCTTGCTAGTATATGAGGCTTTTTATGCCTCAATAGGATTAGTAAGGTAATAGGTTAAGCCCAGTATGTGGTTGCTAATGTCCTATGCCTTTTGAAAAATATCCAAACAACTATGAGATTATATTCCCTCGTGAGACTTTGCCGGCAACTAGACCATGATCCTCTACATGAGGTTGCCATCATAAGGCAATGTGAGGCGCAGAGGAGTGATTATATAGCTAAGGCATAGAGGAAACACTACTGGTGTTTTTGTCCCCCTTATTTGTGCTCTTCCTTTTGTGGTTTTTCTTTTGTTATTAATAAAATATCTACTAGGCAGCCCGCCTAGTAGTATAATTTACTTTTTAAAAAAGAAAGGTTATTAGCCTAGTACGGTGCGATCAGAATCGACTTGAGGTCCGTGGATGGATTTAAATATGAATATGGCTCTATATCGAGCCGGATGTGTTCATTTCAGCATAGCGCTGCTTATGGAGGAGAATTTGGACGTTGGAATGTCGTTTCTTCATCGCCTATTTCATGTGATACTATATTATGCCATGTGAGTTGTGAAAAGGCTTGATAAGTTTCTTATGCGTTGAGGCCCCGCATAGCGATAGTGTTATGTGAGCAGAATGGCTCTCGAGATTCAGATCATATATCGCACCTCAGTTGTGCTTGAGTTTTGTAGCGTAGGGCGCTATCTGTCTCCCTAGGGATGGTATTATGCACTTAGCATGCTTGTGGCCGATATTCGAATATTTTGTAGTAATGAGCATTCTAGCTCGGTAATTATCTCCTTCTATAGATTTTATGTGTGGGTCGGGTGGCACGCCGCCATGATTTTGTTGTTTGGATCGGGTTTCACACCGCAACAGTGTGATGTTGAGTACAGTTCCTAATATCTATTTTTGTGTGTTTTGTTTCCCATTTTCTGAGGAAGGTTCATGTCATCCTTTAGGTTTTTCAATTAGTTACGTGAGTTGAGTAGTCCTTTCCAGAGTTTCTTTTCCTTATGTATCACATTCGAGTCGGTAGCTTGTTGTCACATTGTGGCATCATATGAGACTTTTGGTCGTGTCTGGGGTGGCTTATTGCTGGAGCAGCTCGTACTGGGTGAGACGAGATTATTGGATCTGGAATCAGTTCAATAAGATTATATGAAGTATATTAAAGAGCAAATACCATTATTTGGTTCATAATGAGGTGATGATTCTAGTCAAGAGGATAGATTCGATGATTTGTTGACTCTGCACTTGGTTATGAATTTCTACACATCTCTTCTGTCATGGCGGTATTGCAGGAGTTGGAACAGGACTTATATGTGTCATGAGGTGTGTTGTGGGCATCAGATTCGTAGAATTTTGGCTATTGGCATCGGAGAATGATATTATAGTCACGTGAACTATGCGGTGCATGGTGTGAATTCAGCAAAGGTATACAATCATGTTTTGGTACAGTGGGTAGTGAATGATACAGTGTTCGTATGTTATAAGCGGGCCTGGTGGAAAATTCTGGATGTTGGAATTTGGCTCTAAGGCTAATTTGACTAAATAAAAGGGGGAATCTTCAGATTTGCTTGAGCAAATGTGCTTAACTGAGTTATGTAGCACGGGTAGGGGCACGAGGCATTAAACAATGATTTTGGAAAACTCCGGCATAGTTCTTAGCACGTTCGAGCACGAATGTATGTTTAAGTGGGACAGAATGTAACGACCCGGCCGGTCGTTTTAATCCCTAGCACATCGTTCGGCAGTTTGAGGCCATGAGCAGCTTCACTTCAGGTATTATGACTTGTACATATAGTCGGAATGGAATTTCGGGAGTTTTGGAGTTGATTTGTAAAGAGAATTCTTGTTTCGGAAGCTTTAATTTGGGAGAACCTACTAAGGTTGGATCTTTGAGTAAAGAACCTCGGAATCGGGATTTGAATATTCTAGCAGGTTCATATGATTATTTCGGACTTGGCTGTATGTTCGGATCGGGTTTTAGATGACCCGGGAGCGTTTCGGCGCCTATTGTGGAAGTTAGCCTTTGGAAGAATTTCATAAGTTTGGGTTGAAGTGCATTTCAGTGTTATCAATGTCCGTTTGGGATACCGAGTCTGGGAATAGATCCGTATGGTAATTTTGTTATTGGGAGCGCGTCCGGATGTGGATTAGGAGGTCTGTGGGTCATTTTGAAGTCATTTGGCTAAAGTTAGAAATTTGAAGGTTTTTGAGAAGTTGGACCGGAAGTGGACTTTTTGATATCAGGGTCAGAGTCCAATTCTGGAAATTGGAGTAGGTTCGTAATGTGAAATGTGACTTGTGCGCAAAATTTGGTATCAATCCAAATGGTTTTAGGGTGTATTTCTTATCTTTTGATGTTATTTCGGTGGTCCGATCGCGTGCGCAAGTTCGTATAGTGTTGTTGGAATTGTGTGAGTATTCGGAGTGGAGCCCCGAGGGCTCGGGTGAGTTTTGTACGTGCGTTAGGAGTGAAAACACTCCAGTTGTTCTAGTGTTCTGGGCTGTTGTTGCAGGCCTCGCAAATGTGAGGATATGTTCGCATTTGTGAACTCGCAATTGCGATGAAGGCTTCACAAAATCAAAGAAGCCTGAGCTGGACAGCGGTCGCATTTCCGACAATTTTGCTCGCATCTGCGAACCCAGCAGATGAGACCCCAGGTTCGCAATTGTGATGATATTGTCGCATTTGCGACTTCGCATTTGTGAACCTGATGTCGCAAATACGACATCAAAGGCCTGGACAAAGCTTTTAAAAACGGGATTTAGGCCATTTATTTCATTTCACTTCTACACTTAGGCGATTTTTAAAGCTTTTTCGAGGAGGCTTTCACCTATCACTTTGAGGTAACTAATTTCTATACAACATAAGTTAAATACATAGATTATGGGTAGATTAACATGCAAGAATTAGTGAAAATCAAGAGTTTAGATGAAAACCTAGGGTTTTGATAAAAATGGAATTTTACCATGAAATTTGTTATGGAATCTAGTAAAAATCACATATTCTTGATCCTAAGGTTATGGGTAACGATTTTCTTTAAAATTTTTCGGAATCCGGGCACGTGGGCCCAGGGGTAGATTTTAGGAATCTTGTGATTTGGGATGGTAAATCATTCCAATAGTGGAAGTATGATCTTTTAAGCCTGTATTGACTAGTTTTTACCCTATTTGAATAGGTTTGGATCTTTTGGATCCGGAGTTAGGGCGTGACCGCATTCTTGAGTTTGGAAGTAAGCCTTGGGACAAGGTAAGTCTCCTATCTAACCTTGTAAGAGGGAATTAACCCCATAGGTGGATTAAATTATTATGTGCTTCTATTTGTGGGGGTTACATACGCACGAGGTGACAAGAGTCCGTACGTAGCTACTAGCTATGTCCGGGTAGTTTTAGGCTTACATCATGCCTTGTTGATATTGTTATTGATTTATGTTCATTGTTTGCCTTGAGAGAGAGCGAGATTGAGTTCTCTTATTAAATTTTTTGAGAGGAGTTGAAATTTAAGAATTTAAGATTTAAAAGGTTTCATATGAACTTCGTAATTTCAAAAGGAATTGAGGAATCTTATAATAGCTTAAGAAATCTAGGTGTAACCGCGTCGCATGTATGTTTCGCGAGCGGGGTATTTCCTTCTACTACTCTTATGGGATCGGGTTGTTCGCCTCGGCAGGATTTATGTACCACACTCTTATGGGAGCGGGCCGTTCGCCTCGGCAGGTTAATAGATGCATCTATGTTTCGCGCCATCGACCCTCTGGCAGTGCACAGTTTACTTTTATGTTGGATCGGTCCGTACGCCTCGACATTTCCTATATATATATTATCCTCATGGAATCATGCGTAATATTTGGCTAGAAGCCAGTGTATCTGAGGGTTTTTCCCTTATTTGAATTATGACAGCCTCTTTGATGAAATCCACTGTATCTATGTATATGGTCCGGTTACAGAGGGAACTTGATAGTTGAGAGCTGAGTAAATTGTAAAGAAGGGAATTGTACTACGTAATTTATACTTGTTTGTTTCATATATTTACTCTATTTCATATTTATTCATTTCTTTACCGTACCTGATATTATTGGACCACTAGTAAGTGTCTAAGTCGACCCCTCGTCACTACCTCTTCGAGGTTAGACGGGATACTTACTGGGTACATGTTGTTTTTGTACTCATACTACACTTGTGCATTTTGTTGCACAGGAACATGTATGTCTAATGGCCTAGTTTGGCACAACGGCATGGTTGTGGAGACTTAGGTGAGCTGCACCTCTCGAGACGACTAGCAGCCAGCAGAGTCTCCTTCAGAGTATTGTATTATATTTTCTCTACTGTCTAATTGTATTCCGGACGGTTATTGTATTATGTTTTACTTCCTAGAAATTGCTCATGCACTTTTGACACCGGGTTCTGGGATGCAAATGGGATTAGTTGGTATTGAAAATTTGTTAAAGATATTATTATTTACTCGGTGAAGTTCATTATTTATTTCTAAACGCAAGGAAAAGAAATAATTTCAAAAATATTAAAATGAGAATTTAATTAACTATTTAATATTGTCTTACCTGACAGGGTGTCTGGCGCCACGACCTTTAATGAATTTTGGGTCGTGACAATCAACATGCAATACTAAGAATATAATTGTGCTCCCACTAACCTTTTTGTACACACAAAAAACAACCTTTCAATTATCTTGTTAAAGCGAGCATTTCACTATAGGTTCTATATCATTTGAAGGTTCAACTAAAGTTCATACTTTATTTTCCTTCATGGATTTCATTTCGGATTTGATGAATTTTTTCCATTTCTTATAGTCAGAACCTTGTATCACCTCTTCATATCACCTCTTCATAGGTCTTAGGACCATCATCATTATGATCAACCTCATTTGATACATCATCTTTTACCATTAGATTCAATCTAGTTGGTACATGACATTCTTGTTTAGACCTTCTAAGAGGTTTTTGTACAACTTTCTCACCTTGTGTTGGACTTGGTGGTTGTTCAATTTGGTTTGGAATTGGTTCATTAACCTGTTCTTGAACTACATTTAGTTCTTTAACTTCAACCGTTGAAGATGGCAACTTCCTTGTCAACTTCAAAACATCCAATAAAGGTTCTTCAAGTTGTGTCTCATGATCTTGATTTTGTGTTGATTCATTAGTTTCTTGAACTTCATCAAGTTCTAATTCTTCACTATAATTTCTTTCTAAAAGAAATTCCTTTCCCAAACAGGTTGCTTCTCTAGCCACAAACACTTTATTGTCAGAAGGGTGATAAAAATAATATCACATTGTTTCTTTGGGATACCCAATGAACCTACACTTATCAGATCTTAAGTCAAGTTTGTCGGACTGCAGTCCCTTAACATAAGCTAGACAATCCCAAACTTTAATATGTTTAAGGTTAAGCTTACGTTCTTTCCATATCTCATATGGCATTGTAGAGACTGACTTAGTGGGAACTTTATTAAGTAAGTATGTTGTTGCTTCTAAAGCATATCCCCATAAATTTATTGGAAGATCAGTAAACCTCATCATAGATCTCAATATATCTAATAAGGTTCGATTTCTCCTTTCTGATACACCATTGTGTTATGGTGTTCCTAGGTAGATTTTAAAGATTCAAAACGAGGGTTTGAGTTCATAATTCCAAAATTCAATAGATATCTCGAGAGAAGGCGATTTTAGAGAGGATTTTCAGAGGAGTGATTGGGGTAAGTGTTCTTCACTTGATTCTAGTCAAATTCCATGATTGTGTCTTGATTTTTATCATCTAAGTTGGGAATTTGGAGTGAAAATTTGGGAAATTAGGGCTTGAAATTGGAGAGTTGATTTTGGGGATTTGAATGGTCATTTAATGTCGGATTTTGAGGAATTTCATATGGGTAGACTCGTGAGTAAACGAGGATTCTAGTTTTACTTACAAGAATGCTACTTAGGGAGAAGAATCTCTTGACTCAGGCGACGAGACGCGGTCATTCCCCATGCTGCGGTTCCCTCCAACTAGTGAGGAAAGGCCTCATTTTGGTCCTGTAGAATGAATGTGAAAAGCAGAATCCTCAGAATCATATGATTCATATACCTAACGAAATGAACAGATAAAATATCGGGATAGCCGGGATGATCTATTTCAAAATCAGATGATCCACCTCTTTGTCCGCTTAGGAGCGCTAACTCGGATAGTTTCACAGTTTTGCAAAGAAATAGCCCACTTCTTTCTCGAGAAGAGATGGGAAAGATGCTCAATATCATTTGATTGAATAGTTGACCCATCCCCTTGTTGTTTGAAGAAACCCTCCACTTCAATTGGTATTTTTTCACGAAAAGCATACATGAGATAAGAAATCTAGTCTTTCACTAACCAAATCCAAATACAATGGGATGGACATCTTTCTATTTCTGATACTATGCCTCATTACTGTTTAGTTCAGTTACTTTTTTTTTTCTTGCAAACAAGAAGGGGGGGAAAATAGGCGATTCGAATCCCCGTTTTTCTGATTTCCTCTTGTCTCCTTTCTTGCTCATGCATGTAGGTGGTGCTGGGTTCCGCGTCCTTGGCAGGCTCGACCATCGGAGATCCGTTCATTACGAACATTATCTCTCGATTTGGACCAAGCTCCGACTTCCTTTTTAGCTTTGGCTCGGAAGAGGTTGTAATTTTTATCGGATTCCGAGACGTGGGCCCGGTGGTCGGGTTTGGCCCCAATTCGGAATTTTTTATTTAATTTGATAATATTCGTGTGGGATTTATTCCTTTAGCATGTATTAATGATATGATATTGATTTTGGATAGATTCAGGGCGATTTGAGGCCGAGTCGAGTGGCAAGGGCATCGTGGAGTAGATTTTCTTCCGATTTGAGGTAAGTAACGCTTCCAAACTGGGTTATGTGGGTTCGAAACCCTGAACTATGTGTTATGTGAATTGAATAGAGGTGAGCACATGCCAAGTGACGGGCGTGCGGGCGTGCGGGCGTGCGTGCACTGTGAGAATTGTGACCTGGTTCATTCCATAGCACCGTTTAGTGATCCTTTCTTGTTAATATCCGTGATTCTATTAATGTGTTTAATGTAAATGTGCTAGAAATCATGCTAGAGAGTATGTTAAGGCTTCACGCTGATACAGTCGACACCCGAGTGGTCGTTTCTTGCTGTCATCTCATATGTTTCATCGATATTTTATACTCAGTCTTATCTATGCATATCATATCATGTCTCAGTCTCGGCTGTTGATGTTTGGCATATTATATCATTGATTCGGGCTAGTTCATACATTGTGAGCCCGTGTGAGTGAGACTAGAGAGTGATGATTGAGCGATGTCGAGAGCCTGATGATGAGTGACAGTTGTGGGATCGGGTTGCACGCCGCAGCGGTTATGTTATGATTACGATAACACTTGGGTTGTAGGAGCCCCTCTGGAGTCTGTAACACAAGCCCAGTGAGCGCAGTGATATTATTGAGGGATGGATCTTCCCTGGACATGGATCTTGTCCGAGTGTTGTATCTGGAGATGGATATTCTCCATGTGGCTGGATTGGCCTTCCTCAGTACTGAGTGACTACTGTCATATGTGTATATAATCTGGGATGGATCTTCCCTGGACCATGAGAGACATATACAGTACTGAGTAAACAAGTATGTGAGAGCGGGAGCACATTTTACATTTCATTCAGTTGATGCATTGGCATGTAAAGTACGTTGAGTTATATATGTTAAACTGTTCGGATCTGTACTTATCTTGTCACCTTGAGTTGTTAGATACTGAAAGCATGCCTAAATTTCTGTACACTGATTTTTGTTATAAATGTTGAGGTTTAGTTCATCACTATATATCAGCCCACAGTTTGGGCGTGTTACTTACTGAGTTGGTGTACTCACGTTACTCCCTGCACCTTTTGTGCAGATCCAGGTGCCAGGGCATCTGAGTGAGTGCTGATCCATCTCCAGTTTCATCCCGGAGCTTAGCGAGGTAGTTGCACGGTGTCTGCAACCTTGCCTTTCTCCTTCCTATCTTTTAGTATATATTTTCATTAGACTTATCTTGTATTAAATAGACAGTATCAGACTTGTATTCTAGTTGCTCATGACTAGTGACTCCGAGATCGGGAAGTGATTTTATGTTTTGGCTTATTTCCGCTTGTTTTGAAATGCTTAAATGAAAGATTTATGGTAATACGATTAGTAAATGAACTGTTGAAAAGAGTTTTTTATGTTATAAATAACAAATCGGCTAGCCTAGTATTACGATAGGCGCCATCACGACCATGGTTAGATTTTGGATCGTGACAAGTTGGTATCAGAGCCTAGGTTACATAGGTCTCACCATTCTTGCGGATCGGTGCGGAGACGACCGTACTTATCTTCGAGAGGCTACAGAACCTTTAGAAAAATCTCACATCCTTGAATTCTTGTTGTGCGAATCTGTTGATAGAGTAACTAAACTTCTGTTGTTTCATTCTCTCACGGATGGTGACGACACGTGCCACCGGGCAGGATGATCAGCCACCAGCTAGGCTCGTGAGGGGTCGAGGCCGTGGCAGGGGTAGGGGTGTAGCCTGTGTAGAAGTCGGGGTTGTACCTATAGACCCACCCATTATTCCAGATCAGGTCCCAGTCGCAGATATTTTAGCGGGACCAGCCCAGGCACTGGTTGTGCCGATTGTTATTCCGGGTCTTCAGGAGACCTTGGCTCAGATTTTGACCGTGTGCACCAGTCTTTCTCAGGCGGTCATTATTTCTTCTACAACCGCTACTTCCCAGACCGTCCTCAGCTACAGAGATTAGGAGCTTCCTTTGTTTAGCAGGCTACTACCGTCGCTTTGTGGAGAGGTTTTCTTCTATTGCTTCTCCCTTGACCAAATTGACCCATAAGGGTGCCCCATTCAGGTGGTCGGACGAGTGTGAGGACTTTCAGAAGCTCAAGACTGCCTTGACCACAGCTCCAGTGTTAGGTCTGCCATCAACTTCAGGTTTTTATACCGTGTATTGTGATGCCTCGAGGATAGGCATTGGTTGTGTCTTGATGCACGAGGGTAGGGTGATTGCCAATGCTTCGCACCAGTTGAAGACCTATGAGAAGAATTACCCGGTGCATGATCTTGAGTTAGCATCCATTGTTCACGCCTTGAAGATTTGGCGTCATTATTTGTATGGGGTTCATTGTGAGGTTTTTATTGATCATCGTAGTCTGCAACATCTATTTAAGCATAAGGATCTGAATATGCGTCAGCGGACATGGTTGGAGCTTCTCAAGGAATATGTTATCACTATTCTATACCATCCGGGGAAGGCCAATATAGTGGTCGATGCCTTGAGTCACCAAGTAGAGTGTTTGGGGAATCTAGCATATCTTCCAGCAGCCAAGATAGTTCGAAACAAATTTATGAACGTAATAAAAATCATCCAACATAAGTACTTTGTCTGTAGGCATTATTAAAGAAATTGATTCTACAGCTATGGCTGCAACTTTTGTACCATTTTCAACATGTAGATTAACTTCTCATTTATTTAGTCTCCTACTTATCTTGAACCCTTGAAACATATTGTAGATATTATAACCACTTCCAGTATTTAATACCCACAATGAAGAATTAGTAGTAGCTAAAGAAACCTTGAAAATATTTTTCATTAATGTCTCACCTTGTTTCTTATCCTTTAGAGTTGTAAGATACTCCTTGTAGTTTCTCTTCCAATGCCCTTTCTTCTTACAGTGAAAACATTCAACATCATATATTGTTTGCAAGATCAAATCTTCATAAAATAATTTACCAATCTTGTACCCCAACTTCTCAAGTTTTTCGGTAAGATCAATCACATGATTGATATGGGGTCCCACTGAAGAGTTTTCAATATCCAACTGTATATCAACCATCTTCTTAAGATATTCAATGATTGCAGTTGGATCCATATTTTGATGTTTTCTCTGGAGTTCAGAACTCATAGAAGCGAGAATGATGTGTTTTATAGCAAGACATTCTTCCAAGTATTTATGATAAACCTTGGTGCCTTTAATATCATTCTCTGTGGGATTATCTTTGCAGGCCTATCGATCACATTAATGAGCTTTTCATGCATGAGAACAATTCTCAAATTTCTATACCAGCCATCAAAGTTTGGTCCTACAAACTTGTTGGTCTCAAGTATTTCACGCCATGATATAACAGACATATTGAGAAATCAAAAATAGAAAAGAAAAAGCAATAATATAAGAACATATTTACTTATACCATAAAGACATGGACTTTTATCTAAATGATATTTTCACTAATTATTTAAATTATTTACCCTCATTATAGTCTAAGAAATCTCTATTTCTTTTAGTGGATTAAAGGAATCTTTTAACAATATGTATGAGCCCCTTGGAAGTCAAGTCGTTTCTCACATATATTTTAAAGGTAGGTACTCTTACCAATTGTATCCCCATACAATTTTCTTAAATAGCTCTATGTCAGATAGTCTCCTGGTAGTCAGGTCGATCATATTTGCATAGTTGAGTTCAACCATTAGGAAAGCAAAGAACTTTTTAAATTTTATACTCCCCCGGGTAGTCCAGGCGTCTAGTGTAAAACTAAATAATTCTTCCAATTCATGCATCTAATGCAATAAATAATTTTAACATATTCTCGACTATAAGTCTCCTGGTTGTCGGGCCGCTCCTTATAAACAAGAAATAAATAAAATTATTTATTTTGATGGATAGCTTTACAATAAATATCTTATATTTTATTATTTAAGAACTCAAATCTTAGTAAGAGGGAATTGTTACTAAAATAACTTTTAATAACATGAAGATCAAATCTTTTATAGCATGTGAATTTAGTTCAAGTTGTTTACATGCTTAGTCCTAAATTAATTTACATCATATGTAACAAATAATTTAAAATTATGTATTGAACGAGCACGTGACATAAAAATAAAATTCAACATTCTTCTAACATATTTATCTTTTATATTATAAAAAAATAATTCATGCCAGAATATTATTATTAATTAACATCTCATGAACTAATAACAATTAAAATAATAGTATAATCCAATAACCTATTATACATTACCGTCGTATCTAATACAAAAATTTAGATTTAAGTTACGAATTATTTCAATAGTTTAACTTATATCTATAGTAATTTATTCATAATTAAACCACGGCTCTGATCGGTAGGATTGCGTATAGATGTCCGTAACATGCAACGGAAGACAATATTAATCCTAGGCCGATCTTTTCGTATTTAAAATTTATTTACATGTCAAAGATCGGATCTAAGACATATCTGGTAAAAAGAGTATCACTTCAGAATTTTCTTCGATAGTGCGAAGATGCTATGCGTATCTACACCGAGATCGATCCTTGCTATCAACTCTTTGATCAATGAAACCCGTGAATAAATTGAGCGAAATATTATGCTGAAACTTTTCTCAAAAATCTCAACTCAACAATAAAAAAATAAGAAATACTTTTCTTGTTATTGTATTTTCTTTTTTGGCATTTTATTACAATTTCACTTTCACAAAATGATTTTTCTTCTCCATGTAAAAACTAGCAGCAGTACTTCGTTCATCACCTTATATATCATCACATATGATCCCTTTTCCTATTAGGCTAAGAAAAGGTCTGAAGCGATTTAATTTAATTCCAAAATTAGACTTTGAAAAATATTCCTATAGGAAAATAGCCTCTCATTCCAAAAAAGGATATCACGTTGCCGACGAATCTTTTTATGGACTTTCGATTTGCTAATCCAATTCAAAATTGGATTAGTATTTTCCTGTAGAAAAGCTTAATCCCATTCCAAATGGGTTTCATGGAAGCCACACGTTGTGGACTTTCTAATCCAATTCTAAATTAGATTATAATTAATATTATATATGCAACTTAATATTATTCAATAGATATAATTTTCTATTTCAAATAGAAAATTTTAATTTGTTCACAATATTAATTATGTCCTCTGTGCTAGCAAAGAATATAATAATATTTTATTTGGACTAATAACTAAATTTATTTGGCTAATTAAATTCTTAATTATGAAATAATAAAGTAATTAATCATTTAGCAAAGATCAGAACACTCGTTAGTGTGCGATCTCATAGGTTCAATACTAAATCGGTAGTAAATTAATCATATCAATATACTAATCAATGGTGGCGTCTTGCAACACTCCTTAACGACCGGATAGCATGAAGTATACGATTTATTCTCAAGAACCTGTAGAAGAATAAAGTAATCTTTCCTTCTGTCCTTATAGCTCTGAGTCACCCTAAGATACGGTTCAACAGTCAAATCCTAATAGGCGACCAACTATGTATTCATGTAAAATATAATCGACCATTGAATGACCTAAGAAACTCTTTTCTTCTTTTCATTCAATTACCCTGGCCAAAGTCTTAATTTGGTCGTTTATAATTCATGACAACATGGAGCTTAAACTCATTACCAAGAGTTGACAGATTTCATTTTGATCAATCACTAATTCTACAAGTATTTAATCATACCCGATATCATTTTAACTATCGCCCTAGGGCCATATGTGTCTAGTATCAAAGCACAATAAATAACTTGTCAATTACTATGATGATCTCAGGTCAAAGGAAACTCTTACATCACATTCTTCAAGAGAATATCTTATTGACAGTTTGTGATAATTTTAACCATTAGGAATTATCCAATGAGTCCGTTCAATGATCATATCTCTATATGCATCATCTATCTATGTGATTTAGTTAATGAGATCAACTAATCTTTATCCAATAAAGACGATCACATAAATATTGATCTAACCGGATTACTAATGTCCAAATTAATAATCCTATGATCAAGAACAAATTTAGATTAAATTATAAGAAACTTTACTCTTATTATCATGATCTCCATCATAGTGTCAAGTCTCAAAATTTAATCAAGGATCTTATTAAATTAATCAAGCAATT
Source organism: Nicotiana knightiana (assembly GCA_005239525.1). Taxonomy (NCBI): domain Eukaryota; kingdom Viridiplantae; phylum Streptophyta; class Magnoliopsida; order Solanales; family Solanaceae; genus Nicotiana; species Nicotiana knightiana. Next base: position 17,088 of record ML368875.1, read on the forward strand.
AATAATAACTATGATAAGACAATATTAAATGCCATATATTTTTATATCAAATAATGTTCACAAAAATATATTCAAAAATCATCAAATATGAGATTGGATCTAAGGCATAGCTGCTCGTCAAAAGCAAAGGAAGAGGAGAATTTCCAATCAAAGTTTTGCATGTATAGCTTTTCTTTGGTTGACATATATAAGGGTCCAATGACTCTTATTTATTTAATCGAAATAAATATATGTACTTAAAATCATAATCAAATATAAGGAATCAAACAAATAATATTTCAAGACAAACTATCAAGAGAAAAACTTTCATTCCTTCTATAAAGTGAATTTGAGTTCATGTACCGAGTCTTTGATTAATTTCATGCATGCAAGTTATATACATATTCCCTATTATGACAATGAATAACTCACAGCACGTTCATAAGGAATATGAGATATTGCATAATACTTTGTTGCTCCAAAATTCTTTAAAATTGAAAGCACATTTACCCCGTGTTTAGTTATTAGTTGTAACTAAAATCAATATAAATGTTATACCAAAAATACTGGTATTATTTATCATATAGAATGTGAAATTATAGTTTCGGAACTATAATTCAGAAAGTAAAACCTCAAAATATCCGTAATCCTAACGAACGACGCAAACAGTTTTACACCTCTAAATTTTGTGCGTAGTCTTGTAATTCCAATCAAATCCAATTGGAAATTTTATAGGTCGTAGAATAATGTCGTTAACGAATAGTTCGTCATGCTTCTTGAGACATGCAATTTCGAACAATGGTACGAAATTGATTGCATCTTCAAATAATCTTCAATCTTGGGTAGATTATTTGATGAATCATCTTGCTTTTTTCGTTAGTAGGTTCATCTTCAATACCATCAACTAACTTTTCTTGTAAAACACCAATCTCTTTTGGACGGGCATCTCTTGCAACCAAATCGTCCTTTATCACAATCACATAAAGTTTTGGTAGATCAATTTGAATATTATTTGACTTATCTTCACACTCAATGGAATCTCTATCATAACAAAAACTACAAGTACCTTCTCTTATTTTCTCCTATATTTCTGAATTTTGGCCATCTTGATTTATTTCTGCCATTATTGGCGTGCCTTCTTTTCTGTTTGATTGATTATCTTCTTCTTGTGATGCCTCCTCTAATGTCTCATTTTTCTGTTGATTCAGCGATCTCTCGTATTGTAACGACCCGACCAATCGTTTTATGTTCTAGGACCCTGTGCCCCTAAAATGAGACTCCCCGTAGTTTCTTTTACTGATTTATGACTTGTGCGGAAGGGTGGTTCGAGGTTTGGGGGAGTTTGGAGTGGTGTGGGAACACTTAGTTCCTTAAGGTTGGCCTTAAAGGCCAAGTTTGACTTCAGTCAACATTTTTAGTAAATGACCCCGGAATCGAGATTCGAAGATTCCGGTAGGTTCGTATGATGATTTCGGACTTAGGTGTGTGTTCGGAATGGGTTTTGGATGACCCGGGTGCATTTCGGCGCCAAATAGTGAAATAAGAATTTCCTTAAGTTCAAATTGAGGTTTGGAACGTCTTTTTGTGTTATCGGGATCCAAACGGAATTCCGAGACTGGGAAAAGTTCTGTTATGTCATTTATGACTTGCTCGCAAAATTTGGTGTCATTCCGAATAGTATTGATAGGTTCGGCGTGTTGAAAGCGAATTCAAGAACTTGAAGTTCTTAAGTTTGATCCAATAGGTTTTGGGATATGATTTTTAGATTTAGCGTTGTTCCGGATGTTCTGAAGGCTCGAGCGAATCCATATTATGATTTAGGACTTGTTGGTATATTTGGACGGGGTCTCGGATGGGCCCAGATGCCATTCGGGCATCGAGCGAGGGAAAAATAAACCAGCGTAAACTGACTGCTGGTGCACCAGATCTGGTGCGACCGCACCTGTGGAGGTCAAGTCGCAGGTGCGAGACCACTCCTGCAGTCCTAGTCTCGCAGGTGCGACTCCTGAGGGAGCTGCCCATTTCCGCATATGCGGACCCCTTTCCGCAGAAGCAGAGCCGCAGGTGCGAAGCTAGGCCCCCTTCCCCTTCTCCGCAGGTGCGAGATTTTTCTAGTCGATGCGAGACCGCAGGTGAGGTCCTCGAGCTGCAGGTGCGAAAAGCCTGTAGGCAGTTCACTTCGTTTTAAATACAGGACTTAGCCATTTTTGAACACCATTCTTCTTCTTTGGGCGATTTTGAGAGCATGCAAGGAGGGTATTCGACCTAGCTACTATGAGGTAAGTAATTCCTACTATGAATTTAGCTTTATACTTGAATTGTTAGGTAGATTAACACCACAATTAGTAGAAACCGTGGGTTAGAGTAAAAACCTAGGTTTTTGACAAAAATGGAAAATTACTAAGAAATTTATTTAGGAATCAAACAAAAATATATAATATTGATCCTTAGGCCATGGGTGATAGTTTCCTTCAAAAAAATTCGGAATCTGAGCGTGTGGGGCCGGCGGTGTATTTTAAGATTTTCCCAATTTAGGTTGAAATGATCATTTAAGTAGGAGAATTAAGGACTTTGGAGTATAGACTGATTTGTTTATGCAATATTTGACTAGTTTCGAGTCCTTAGGCGACGAATTTGGAGTTTCGGGCGCATTCTTGACCGGGGAAGTAGACTTGACGCGAGGTAAATCTCCTTTCTAATCTTATAAGAGAGAATTTTCCCCATAGGTGAATTAAATTATTATGTGTTATTGTTGTGGGGGACTACATACGTACGAGGTGACGAGAACCCGTGCGTAGTGACTATTATTATTATGTCCGGGTAGTTAGGCCCACACCATGCTATGTGAATTCCATTAACTTGAGTTATATGATTTGTAACTTCATTGTACGCAACTTTGTTTTTTAAGAAAACAGAGAATTTGATGTTCTAAAAGAATTGTTATTTGAAAGAATTGAAAGAAAGAGGTTGTGTTTGCATGCGACCGTTTCGCAATTTATATCCCACGAGCGGAGTGATTCTTTCCCCTACTCTCATGGGAGCGGGCTGTACGCCACGGCAGCTTGACGCATCTATGGTTCGCGTCGTTCGACCCTTCGGCAGTGCACAGTTATTATTATTATGTTGGCCCAGACCAAGTGTCCTTATTCCACTATGTGCATGTTATTTGCCTGATGTTGTTTATGACTGTTGAGCTGTGAAATATCCTGGAATATCGAACTGAAAACTTGTAAATTGATGCTTCACTACATATTTAGATTTTATTACGATTCAATTGTAAGTGTCAAGTCGACCTCTCGTCACTACTTCTTCGAGATTAGGCGGAATACTTACTGGGTACATATTGTTTATGTACTCATATTACACTCTGTACTTAATTGTACAGGTTCTGAGGCAGGTGCATCTGGGTTCCAGTCCGGAGCTCGATCCTGAGTTATACTGGTCGAGGCTTCACGGTGAGCTGCTCTTCTTGGCGATTTCCAGCAGTACTTTGGAGCTATTCTTTTGTTATTTCTGTCTATACTTACTCAGACAGTAGGATAGACTTTCATTCTTTTTTATTATTCTACTAGATGCCTGTAGACTTGTGACATTACTTCCTGGCACACACACGCTAGTAGACTTTATTTTGGAATGTAATCGTTAATTATGACTCATGATTATTTATTTTGCATAAAATTGCCTAAGTTATCCGTTTCAACTTAATGTCTCAAAACTAATTTAAGCAAGTGTTGAAAAATGTTTTTGGTAAACTACATGAAACTTACTAGTACGTAATGGTTGGCTGGCCTGACGGTGGTGTTGGGCGCCATCGCGACCTGGGTTGGATTTGGGTCGTGACAACATGGTATCAGAGCTCTAGGTTCACGCAGGTCTCACAAGTTACGGGCAAACCCAATAGAGTCCTGCGGATCGATACGGAGACGTCTGTATTTATGTTCAGGAGGCTATAGGGGGAAATCTCTCTTTATTCATCTTCTATCGTGCAGTTGATGGTATAATGAATCTCACTCTTCTATTCTCTCACAGATGGTGAGGACGCGAGCAGCCGATGTTCCGGACCCGGGAAGGGCCGCTACCGCCATCATCCGAGGTCGTGGCAGAGGCCGGGGGATGGCACCGGCCCGAGGAAGGGGACGAGGGCATCCCAGGACTGTACCATTCGCACCCCCAGTGGATCCAGTAGAGGATCCCATCACTGAGGATCAGAGCAAGGTGCCCACAGCAGATCCTGCCTCTTTGGATTTTACGACAGTACCAGGATTTCAAGAGGTCATGGGCCATATGATGCAGTTCATAGACAGCATGACTCAGGCTGGTTTATTTCCAGCAGATCCGTCCACATCTCAGGCGGGAGGGAGATCACAAACCCCTACTGCACAGGCCGTCGGACATGCAGCAGCAGTATATCAGACCCCGGGTACACTGCCCATGGGCGGGGTTCGGCCAGTAACAGCAACAGCACCTGAGCCTAGACTAGCTGCGGACGGCAATCCGCAGAAGTTATTAGACAGATGGACCAGACTGCACCCTCCTGTGTACGGAGGTGAGCGTCATGAGGACGCATAGGACTTTATTGATAGGTGCAGGGACAGACTGCACAACATGAGGATACTGGAGTCTCATGGAGTTGACTTCACTACTTTTCAGCTAAAGGGCAGGGCCCGTAGATGGTGGCAGTCCTATATTCTTGGCAGACCGGCAGATTCCCCTCCCATCACTTGGGAGCAGTTCACTCAATTATTCCTGGACAGATATATTCCACCATCTGCGAGGGAAGAGTTGTGGTATCAGTTTGACCAGCTGGAGCAGGGTCAGATGTCAGTGACCGACTACGAGGCTAGGTTTTTTGAGCTTTCTCGTCACGTACTCATGCTACTTCCTACTGACGCAGAGAGAGTGCGGAGATTTTTAGTTGGGTTGCATCCAGGTATTAGAGCCAACATGGCCCGAGAGGTGGAGATGGGGACTCCGTATCAGCTTGTGGTAGAGATTGCTTGCAGGATCGAGGGTTATCGTCGAGGAGCAGAGAGCAGGGTCAGCAGGATAAGAGGGCTAGATTTTATGGGGATTTCAGAGGTGCTCCAGCTAGGGGCAGAGGTCAGTTTGGTAGGGGCAAGCCCAGTAGGCCCCCATATTTAGCACCACCACCACCTCCACGAGGTGTCCCAGCGAGGCCTTATTTCTGCGCAATGCCGGAGAGTTCTTACTGCCCGCCAGCTATTCAGGGTTCCTCCGGCGGTTATTCTGGTCATCAGGGGTCTACCAGTCCTTATTTCAGTATTATGCTAGAGAGTTCATATCGTCCTCCCGCTATTCAGGGTTCTTCTTTAGGCAGCAGGCCATGGTGTCGAGAGGTTGTTATGAGTTGGGGATCCAGGTCACATGAAGAGGAATTGTCCCAGGCTTCGGGGCAAGGCAGTGCAGCAAGGTCACCAGCCTATGAGATCAGCACCAGCGGTTCGGCCACCCAGAGGTGGAGGACAGGCTGGTAGGGGTCTTCCCAGAGGTGGAGACCAGGCAAGGGGAGCCCAGTCAGCTCCTGTTTATTCCGGTGGAGGTCAGTCATCCGACGCTCCAGCCAGATCTATGCTATTCCGGCCAGATCAGATGCAGTGGCCTCATATGTCGTGATCACAGGTATTATTTCAGTATGCGGTAGAGATGCATCGGTATTATTCGATCCAGGGTCCATTTATTCATATGTATTAGCCTTATTTGCTAATTCCCTGGATATTCCTCGTGAGTCCTTGGGTACTCATGTTTATGTGTCCACTCTTGTGGGCGATCTTGTGGTTGTGGACCGGATTTATAAAAGGTTACATTATTTGGGTTCGACACTAGAACGGAACTCCTGTTGCTTTATATGGTTGATTTTGAGGTTATCCTGGGCATGAATTAGCTGTCTCCCTATCATGCCATTCTAGATTTCCATTCCAAGACTATTACTCTAGCCATGCCCGAGTTGCCGAGATTGGAGTGGAGAGGTTCCTCAGTTAGTGCTGCTAGTCGGGTCATTTATTTCCTGAAGGCTCAACATATGGTCGAGAAGGGTTGTTTGGCTTATCTTGCGTATGTGAAGGACACCACCGTCGAGTCTTCGACGATTGATTCAGTGCCAGTTGTTCGAGAGTTTGATGATGTATTCCCTTCAGACCTTCCAGGCATGCCACCGGATCGTGACATTGATTTCTGCATTTACTTAGCTCCAGGCACCCAGCCAATATCTATTCCCCCATATCGTATGGCTCCGAAGGAATTGAAGGAATTGAAAGAACAGCTCGAGGAGTTATTGGCTAAGGGGTTTACCAGACCGAGCATATCGTCTTGGGGTGCTCTAGTGCTATTTGTGAAGAAGAAGAAGGATGGGACTATGCGGATGTGTATTGACTACCGCCAGTTGAACAAGGTCACCATCAAGAACAAGTACCCGTTGTCGCGTATCGATGATTTGTTTGACCATTTGCAGGGTGCTCGGGTTTTATCTAAGATTGACCTGAGGTCGGGGTACCATCAATTGAAGATTCGGGACTCGGATGTTCCGAAGACGGCCTTTCGTATGAGATATGGTCATTATGAGTTCCTGGTGATGTCATTTGGCTTGACTTATGCCCCAGCATCATTTATGGACTTGATGAACAGGATGTTCAGGCCTTATATTGATTCTTTTGTCATCGTCTTCATTGATGACATTTTGATTTACTCACGTAGCCTGGGGGAGCACGAGCAACATTTGAGGCTTGTGCTCCAGACTTTGCGGGAACAGAAGTTGTATGCTAAGTTCTCCAAATGTGAATTTTGGTTGGATTCTGTGGCATTCTTGGGGTGGTATCCAGAGAAGGTATCAAGGTTGATCCTAAGAAGATTGAGGCAGTTCAGAGTTGGCTATGCGTTACTTCAGCTACAGAGATCAGGAGCTTCTTGGGTCTAGCGGGTTATTATCGTCGATTTGTGGAGGACTTTTCATCCATTGCAGCTCCTTTGACTAGATTGACCCAGAAGAATGCCCCATTTCGATGGTCCGACGAGTGTGAGGCGAGCTTTCAGAAGCTCAAGACAACATTGACCTCAGCACCAGTTCTAGTGTTGCTTTCCGGTTCTGGGATGTATACGGTTTATTATGATGCTTCACGGGTTGGTTTGGGTTGTGTGTTGATGCAGGAGGGGCGAGTTATTGCATATGCTTCACGACAGCTGAAAGTTTATGAGAAGAATTACCCTGTGCACGATCTGGAGTTGGTGACGATTGTTCATGTTCTTAAGATTTGGAGGCCTTACTTGTATGGGGTGCCTTGTGAGGTTTATACAGATCAGCGCAGTTTGCAGCACTTGTTCAAGCAGAGGGATTTTAATTTGAGGCAGCGCAGGTGGCTTGAGTTGCTGAAGGATTATGACATCACCATTCTCTATCATCCGGGCAAGGCGAACGTGGTAGCAGATGCCTTAAGCGGAAGGCAGAGAGTATGGGTAGTTTGGCTTTCATTTCAGCAAAGGAGAGACCTCTAGATTTGTACATTCAGTCCTTAGCTAATCGCCTGGTGAGGTTGGACCTTTCCGAGCCCATCCGGGTTCTTGCACGTGTGGTGGCCCAGTCTTCATTATTGGGGAGATCAAGACTCGGCAGTATGATGATCCGCACTTGGTGGCTCTCCGAGAGACAGTGGTACAAGGTGGTGCCAAGGAGGTTTCTATTGGCAATGATGGTGTTCTGATACTTCAAGGTCTCTTATGTGTCCCCAATGTCGATGGCCTGAAGGAGAGGATTCTAGAGGAGGATCATAGTTCACGGTAGTCCATTCATCCTGGTGCTACGAAGATGTATCGTGACTTGAGGAAGCATTTCTGGTGGAGACGGATGAAGAAAAACATAGTAGAGTATGTGTCTAGGTGTCTAAATTGACAGCAGGTTAAATATGAGCACCAGAGTCCAGGAGGCCTACTTCAGCAGATGCCTATACCTGAGTGGAAATGGGAGCGCATCACTATGGGCTTCGTAGTTAGGTTGCCTCGGACCTTGCGAAAGGTTGATGTGGTTTGGGTCATTGTGGACAGGCTGACCAAGTCGGCACATTTCATTCCAATAGCTACCACTTACACTTCTGAGAGGTTGCCCCAAATCTACATTCGGGAGATAGTTCGGTTGCATGGTGTGACGGTGTCCATTATATCATATCGAGGTCCTCAGTTCACCTCGCACTTCTGGAGAGCCGTACAGAGT
>ML368877.1:2444-18893 GCA_005239525.1 Nicotiana knightiana
AGCCAAGTCTGGGCAGCACCAGTCACTGAGAATGGAAACAACAACAGTTTTATTGCCTCCTGAGTAACGTTAGGCTGCCTTTATGTTTTGCAGATTTATAGGAAGTTTTTCAAGTGCTTCTGGGGGTCTTCAATGTATGACCCTAAGAATAGCCCTTTGTTCTGCAATAAGTGCAACATATTATTTGTTATCTGAAAGGACTCGGCCTGTATCTGAGGAACCAGTATTGCCGTGGCCAAATTCTCAGCTGTGGGTTGTGCCCAGTCGTATAAAGGAGCTTCAGCGACTGGGTCCACCACATCATCCCCATGATTATTCCGGTTGTGTTGATCTTCCATGTCTGTTTAAATTTGTTCAATTTGTTGTTGGTGTTTGCTTTTCCGATTGGTCCGGTTTATGGCCCTGAAAACTTTCTCGGAGTCTGATAAGGCTTCAATTAATTCACCAGTCCTCGATGAGTTTCTAGGCATGCACCTGCAACACGTTAGCAAACGTTAAACTTTCAATGTAAAAACAAAAATTTAAAGAAAATTGACTATATTTCAGAATTTTGTATTTCTTCCAACTCAATTGATAATACCGTTAATTCCCCGGCAACGGCGCCAAAATCTGATCACGCTCAACTATGTCTAATAAAAGACTAAGCGGGCGTTGCAAATATAATCCGGGGTATTATGCCCAGAGTCGATCCCACAGGGAATTTACGTATCGATCAAGTCTTTAGAATACACAACTTTTACTTAATCAATTCTCTCAAGACTTTTTAGTATAAATTGGTGATGTTTTACTAATTCTACTGACAATAATAATAACTAGCAATTACTAACAATGTGTTATAAATAATGATGATAAAGGTCTAAGGTTATGGTTTCCCACGTTGGTAAACTTACTTCTCGGATACTTCTTATAGTTTGATTAGTTGTCTCTATTAATCATGAACACTCTATCTACCATAAATCTCTCTCAAGTAATTATGATAATTTACTAGACGCACTCTCTCAAGTTACGCTAGCTAGATTGCATTACAGTTCACTTTAGATTGCACCCGAGGTATCGTTATCTCTAATCCAACCTCTAAACCCTCGGTTATGACTTTCGTCTATACTCCGGGAGTGGTGTTGTTCAAACAACTACCTAAATATGCACTCTCTCTCAAGTAGATACATAATAAATAGGAACAGTTAATTGAGGGCCCTTTCAATCAACTACAACAAGAGCATAGTTGAACAAATGGAGATAAATCAACCAAACAAAACTATATTAATAACACAAGAAGTTTATCCCCAATGGGTTCTACCAAAACCCTTGATTAAAGAAGTTAGCTAGACATGTTCATAAGAATCAAACTCAAATTAACTTGCATAATTGAACTACAAAATAATGAATAAAAGATGTAAAAATCAATGTTTTGTCATTTCAATGGTTTTCTCTATTCGAATCCTTCGTATGCCTTCGAATTTTCTCAAGTTGTGTTTACGGGGTCTATTTATATATTTAGGACAAACCCTAAATGTGTAGGAGACTTCTATTCCAACCGGGAAACACTTAAACTTGTCAAAACTCGGAATTGACCGAAATAGGGGCCTGGCGTTTGGGCCCTGGTGCCTGGCTAACGCCATGCTAAGGCCGGCGTTTGGAATCTAACGCCTGGCTAACGCCAGGATAAGGCTGGAATTTGGACTCTAACGCCTGGCTAACGCCAGGCGGGCCAGGTGTTTGGGCTCTGGCGCTCGGCTATAGCCCGGTGAACTCCTCCTCGCCTCTTGAGCGTATTTTCAATTTTTTTACATCCATTTAGCTCGGTTTCCATCTCCAATTCACCTACACATGAAATAGACTCTATTATGCACATAAAAAGTGTATTTTTATCATTAACGCACATAAAATGTAGGGCATATAACATGTTAAACCATGAATTCTAGCCTCGCATCAAGGATCAAAGTTGTGGTTTAGTTGGGGACATTGATACACCTGCAGTAGGGTGTGACTCATAGGTGCAAATACCACCAAGGCATATCAATTGGCCTAAATGGTGATCACTGTATGTACCTGCAAAAAAGAAACCAGAGTTAGAGAAAAACCAGCTTGTCTTGCCTTTCTGGTTACATGGTCGATTTTGATTGGTGGGGGAGTTGGTATTTTTGTGACTATGTGGGGGGAGGTGTAGATTATGGTTCGTGTGTTGAGGATATGAGGTGAAAGTGTAGCTTGTGAGAGGTAAAGGTTGGTCATTTGGATGGTGAAGAAATCTGGGGGGGGGGGGGGGGTACTGGTGTATTGGGAATGTGTTTGGTGACCTCTCGTGTGTTAACTTTTGTGGCTTTGATTAGTTGTTGAGTTGTTCTGTAATGGAGGTTTGTTGGAGATGAGTTATGTGAATTTGGGTGGTTGTGAGTTGGAGTTGTGCTGGATGTTAAAATGGGTACAAGAGGGGTTTTCCTTTGGGTGTGAGCTTAGCTTAGACTATTGGGACAAATATCCTAAATTTCTGTTGTTTATCCATGAACATTAAAAAATATAGGAGTGGGGGCATTGTGAGTGGGCTGTTGGAAGCTATTTATGGTTTTATGCCTGAATGCAGGGGTGTCTAATTGGTGCAGTCTAATCTTCCCTCTGATGTGTGAGGGTAGTTCTTGCACTGTCTTGAAATGGGACATGTGAGTTACTTCATGACTAAGTTTTGAAAGGGAGTCTGCTGGGAAATTGGATTCCCTATAGACATGAGAGCACTTGAAGTCCTCAAATTGTTGACTGAGGTCCTTCAACTTTTTAATGGGCATCTGGAGAGACCATGGAGGTTCCGAGCTACTGTTGATCCACTTAATCATCAGACCAGAATCAACTTCTAAGTGGACTTTTGTGTACCCATTGTCCAAACACCACTGGACCCCAATGATAGCAACCTCAGTTTATGCTTGATTATTAGTTCCTTCACCAAGGGGTATGGCCATAGCATGAATGAAATTACCCTGATGATCCCTTATGATGATACCAACTCCAATTCTCCCCGGATTACTGAGGGCAGTACCATCACTATTAATTTTCACAAAACCTTCATGAGGCTTTCTCCATACCACCATAGTAGTGCAAATGGTTTGGTTCAAGTTATTAGTCATTGAGTATAGGTCAATCCAATTAAATGGCCAATTGAAATGAGGATAACAGGTCCTTAGCAGCAGGTGAATGTCAAAGTCAATAGAGTACATAACTCTGATCATGGAAGAATATCTACCACCATATTTTGCATTACACCTATTCTTCCAGAAGTTCCAGTAGATAATGGTAGGGGTAGTATCTAGGAGCAGCTGTTGTAGTACATTCTTGCCTTTATAACCACCATTTCATTAGAACTAACTTCAAGGGAAGGTGATCAGTTTGCAAACCAGTGATGCCAGCATATTTCTTACATATAGCTCTTGCAAAGTGACCAGTGCTGAAGATGTGATCAACTAATTCTGCTTGAGGCCTGATGCAGCATGCACACCTGGTGACGGTGGGGTTTCCAAAAGTCACAACAGTTGGTAGCTTATTCCTGAGGGCTCTCCAAAAGCAAAATGACCATTTGAAAGGAAGCTTTTTGTGCCATATCTTCTTTCTCCTCATAGTTTCCCAAGCTGATGCACAAGTGAAGTTTCCTGAGACATTAGGGGTCCTAATGTCCTTGTCAGGATCTGTGGATTGTATTAAATGGGAATTTGCATAATTTGGGGCAATATGTGAGATGGGGATACTTCATTGAGTTTCTGAACATTCCATTGCCCATTATCCCAAAATTGTGAGACTTTAATTTTTCCAGGCTTGCCTCCTTCATTTCTGTGAGCAGCTAATGGTCCAGAACCTAGCCAATTGTCCTACCAGAATCTCACCTCACCTGAGTGTAGCCTCCACATGATGTGTTTTTCTGCCTCATTTTTGTTGGTCATAAGGATTTTTCATGCCTGAGATTGACTAGTATCCCATTTTTTTTATATTGGGTGGGATATCTGGCAATACTTGGCCAGAAGGAAATTGCTCCATAATGAAGGTTTTCACCTAAAGTTCCACCAGTGTTTGTACTCTATGGACTTACAGACATCTTGAATACATCTTACCCCAATGCCGATTTGATAGTTTAGCCCAAGATGCCCAGTGATATTTATGCTTGTCCTTTTCCATACCCCAAAAGAAATTAGCAGCCAACCTCTTAATACATTTCATTCCTGTCTTAGGAGTGGAGACAGCTGATAGCAAGTGAATAGGCATTGATTGTAACACATATTTTATCAGAGTGACTTTCCCCCCAAATGAGAGAATCTTCCCTGCCAACCTATGATTCTGCTGACCACTTTGGATATGAGGCCATTGAAGTGGATGATTCTTTTCCTCCGAATGTATATGGAGCAACCAAGGTAGGTGAGTGAAGAGTCTTTCCTGGTGAAACCTGTGATTTGTTGGATTCTAGCAACATTATAGTGGAAGACACAAGATAGAACCATGAAGTGGCTTTTGTTGCTGTTAATCTTCTGATCTGATGTAGCTTCATAATCTCTCAGAATGGTCATGATTTTATTAAGGGGGTTCTTTGGGCCAGATGTGTAGATGATCACATCATCAGCAAAGCTGAGATGGTTAATCGAGGGGCCCCTTCTTTCCATGTAGAATCCATTAAAGAAGTGATCATGTGTCAGATTGTTCAGCACCCTGGATAACAATTCAGCACCAAGAATGAATAGGGTAGGAGCAAGGGGATCACCCTGTTTAAGACCCCTTGTGGATTTGAAAAAACCTTGCCTGGTACCATTCACTATCACAGAGTACCAATTGTTTGACAAAGTTATCTAAATCATATCAATGATACCTTCACAAAATCCCATTCTTCTAAGCATAATACAAGTATAACTCCAAGAAACTCTGTCATATGTCTTTGCCATGTGCAGCTTGATAACCACATTATCTCCTTGATTAGGTTTCTTGATGCCTTGAACAATCTCCTGGGCTAACATGATGTTTTCAGTGATGCTTCTGCCTTTCACAAAACCTGACTGGTTGGGAGAGATGATTTTAGGGAGAATGGGTGCTAATCTGGCACAAATGACTTTGGATATGATTTTATTAATGAAGTTACTCAAGCTGATGGGTTTGAATTCAGTGAGGGAGTTTGGGAATTCAACTTTTGGTAGCAGGACAAGACATACATTAGTCATATTTCTGGGCATCACACTTCCACTAAAAAAGACCAATACAACTCTGAGCAGATCAGCTTTGATAATATCCCAATATGATTGGTAAAACTTACCATTCATGCCATCATGCCCAACAACACTTGTGGGGTTCATTAGAAGACCACCTTCTTAATTTCCTGGATAGTAGGGTCTTTGATGAGTTCTGCATTGTCTTCCTAGCTGAGAATGGTTGGAATGCAATTAAGGAGATCTTCTCTAATGGTAACATTGGTTTCTGTGAATAAGTCTTCAAAATATTGGCAAGCAGCATCACCAATATGTTCATCACCATGAATCCAATCACCTTCCTCATTCCTGATCTTGTGGATGTAAAGTTTCCTTCTTCTTCCTCTTATGAGACTGAAAATATCTTGTGTTTGAATCACCCTCCTTAAACTATTGCAGTTGAGATTTCTGCTTCAGGACAGCCTCTTCAACTTTCAGGTGTCTTACATATTGAGCTTGAATTTCATGGAGAATTGCTTTGTCTGCAGGGTCATTGGAATTCAGTCATTTTTCTTCAGCATCTTTCACTTTCTGTTCAAATTCCTTTGGTCTTTGAAAATGTCTCCATATTTTTCCCTAGACTATTTACTCAAATCTTTGGAAGTGGCCTTAAGTTTCTGATGAAAGTCCCACATAGGGGCTTCCTGTAAGGTCCATTTCCTTGGTCTTCTGAACTAGAGGCAAAAAAGTATCATTGTCTACCCAACAGTTATGGAACTTGATGTATTTCTGATTGGCTTCCTGTCTCACATGCATCTCCATTAGCAGAGGAGAATGGTCGTATCCAGTAGTAGCCGGGTGAGTGATTGTGGTGGAAGGAAAGGAAGCTAACCAATTATCATTAGCAAATGTGCTATCCAATCTTTTCCAAACAATGGAGCATGGACCCCTCTTATTAGACTAGGTGTACCTTGGACCATAGAAGCCAAGATCTGTCAGCCCACAGTCGTCAACTATGCTCAATAATTCAATACTTTTGTTCATTTGGTAAGGGATGCCTCCTATCTTTTCTTCCACAGTTGCAATGACATTGAAATCACCAATGACACACCAGGGCACATCACAGAGGATTTGTGCCTTAAATTGTACCATAAAGGTCTTCTCATGCTTTGCTTGCATTTTGCATAGATGACAGTTATATGAAAAAACTGCCCAATTTCTACGTGCCTTAATTCAGTAGTCAGCTGTTGCTCATCAGTGTCTAGATCTGTGCCATTGATGTCCTGGTTCCAGAAGACCCAAATTTTACTGGTGACATTAGAAGCTGCATGTTGCATACCAAGCTGGATTATGTCGTAGTCAAGGTATTTGGTATCAATGAAAGGTTCTAGTACAATAATGAAAGAGATGTTATGGATCTGTTTTAGAATTTTGAGTCTCTCGATGGCTCCAGAGGTTCTAATACCTCTTGCATTCAAAACCATTGTACTAATCATTAGGAAATGGTGATTTTTTTGGATTGTTGGTTGGTGTTGGGGACAACTGCAGTTCTGCTTCTGGTTAGTCTTAGTGATGGTTGTGTCTACCTTGGTGACATCCCTTGGTTTACAATGATCTGATCTTGATATTCCTCTTCATTGATGTCTTTGATAAGAAGATTGCAATGTTGGTCATCCTCACTGTATTCATCATCTCCTTCAATGCCATGTTCTAGTTCATCCTCTGAGAGACTTGGTCTATACTCATCATTTTCTGGTGCCTTTGTTCCTTATCAAGAGATCCAATTTGTATTCAGACACAGTCAATCTCTTTTTAGATATGGGAATGAGGTTGCCATTGACACCTTTGTCAACAAGCGTGGGTTGCAATTCAGCTGGGTCAACTGGCAACTGATGCTCTTCAATGGTGATTTCCTCTTGAAATATCTCAGAATCTTGATGAATTCTTAAGGTCATTTCCTTTTTCCTTAGAGCTCTTCTCTTTTTTTGGCCGAGGTTATTCTTCTTTTTTCTTTTTGATGGTGGTATGTCCATGACCTGTTGTTTACCAGATGCTTTTCTTTGAATTTGAGGCTTAGGATCTTTCTCAGAAATAACATTGACCAAGGGGATCTGACCAGCAACATCATTAGTGGTAGCAGTGGCTAAGTCCAACCTGGGTTCAATCATTTGTGCTTTCGCACACTCATGCAAAACATGAGGAATCCCCTTTTTTTGGATCCCCATATCTAGTTCCTAGGGTTTCCTCATGACCAACATCCATTCCTCCAATGACTTCCTCAATAGAAATACTAGGGGGGATATGGGGGTTGGGTTGACTTTGGGAACTAGAATCAACACTCCGGTCCTGTTGAGCTGGAGGATTAATAGAAACCATACCCGATGTTGCATTGGCCTTTTGAGCATTATCTTTTGGTGGGTCTGCTGCTGGTGAACATTAGTTTGTTTAGCAATGTACTCTGCATGTTGCTTTTTGGTATTATTCTGTGCAATTCCTTTGAATTTCCTATTCATTTGTGTTTTCCATTCCTTTTGTAAAGGGTTTTCCCCTGAAGTCTGGTGTTCCTCCTTGTCCTGTGCTGGTGCCTTTTGGTGTCTGGCTTGTTGTTGTTGAGGAGTAATCTGTTTTAGCTATGTGATCTGACTCAGTTGTTTTGGTGGATGCTATGAAAATTGTACTTCTGCTGTGGATGATTCATGGTGCATGTTTGGTCTATTGGTTGATGTATTTCCTTTTTTGAATCTCTTCTTGCTTAGATTTTTCTAGACATACATCAATTGTATGATAAAGATGTCTACAATATAGGCAATAGTCAAGAATACATTCATATTGTATTTCCAGCCACTGGCCATCACCATTTTCATCTTGGTTGTCATCACAGCCCAGCCATACATGTTGAGGTCTGTCTTTGGTCAAGTCAATTTGCATTTTTACTTTAGCAACAGTGCCTCTTATTTTTTGAAAAGTGGCCAGATCAAGGAATAAGGCCTTACCCACATGGGACAACAATAAAGTGGGGATCTCTATGTAATAAAGGTGCTAAGGTAACTCAGGAATGACAATCCATACTGACACAATTGGGGAGTCTTCATTGGGGATGAATAGAGGAGTCCAAGCTTCAATTTTCATCATTTGGCCCTGGATTTTACATGAACTACTTTTTCCACACAATTGTATGGTCATATTCACTGTCTAAATCAATGTAGACAGTCTTGGATTTGAAGTAGGCAATCTTAACTCCTCCCTTGAGTTCTTTTTGGTTTACAAAACTTCTTCTGATGACTATCATGCTAGGCATGGTGTTCGAGAACTTCCCTACCACAGTAAACTTGCACCTAATAGCCATAGTGCCCATGTAATCTTCTCTTTTGAAAACCATAGCAGGCCTGCTCTGTTTGTTGGTGAGTTTTGGTGTGGTGAAGTTAATTGGTATTCTCTCTACTTCAAATATGGCCCTGATCTTTGTAGCATAGGAATGTGTGGCTGTGGGAGGAGATAGTTCAATGGTGTTTGGTGGTTTTTTGGCTTGGTATTTGGAAACTGTGATATTTGCATTTGGTGGGGTTACTACATTAGTAACAGGTGGTGCTTTTGGAACTTGGTTATGTGAGGTTGTCTTCTTAGTGTGTTTATCAAAGTTAGCTGATATCTTGGGGAGCTATTTGTGGGATTAAGGACAGGCTTTTTAGGTTGCTACAGGATCACTTGGGATTAGGGACAGGCTTTTTAGGTTACAGAATTAATAAGAGCACAAGGCTCCTTCAGGCAGTCAGACTGGGTGGAAAATAAGGTGTGATCATCACTTTGAACTTGTGATTTTCTTGAGCCATTAACATCCTTACCACTTGGAGATGTCTGAAAAACCATAGGATCAATTAGAAAATCCTCAGAACTCATCTGGGCATTTGGTCGAACACCTGTCAACTTCAAATCTGCAGAATCACTTATTTGTAATGTTGTGGAGATTGGCTTGATGGAACTTCGATTTGAAGGGTGAGAAAAAAACTCCTGAGACACAGGGATCATTTGGCATTGGTCTTGTGTCCATTGGACTTCATGAAAACCATCTCTGGCCAAATGGTGAAGAATTGGGCACTTTGATTGATCATGGAGACCAATTCCCATGGTGGATTGGTCTGAAACTTTGCAGGCATGTTTCTTAGATGTTTTGGATGAATGTTAAATGGCTAGTTGGCTACAATTTGGATCAGAACTGAGATTGGCATTTCGTCGAGCACTTGGACTGTTTACACTGGCAGATTTGTTGGAATATAAAATTGACGATTGTGTTTGATATCCATGTGAAATTGGTGTTGCAATTAGCTTCTCCTCATCAAGGCGAGCATTTTGGTATCGAGCTTTTCCCAATTGTGCACCTAAAGCACCCTGAACCACTATTTCTGTGTCATTGACGATCTTCAACTCGTCGGAGGCGGTGATTCCCATGGTGGCACCCTTAGCTTTTGTTGAAGAATGATTTTTTGGGCCTAGTTGCTTTGTTCTCTGACAAACCCCAGTGCCATTTTTAGTTTTTGTAACAACTTAGGAAAGGTTTTGGGAAGAAGATGAGTTGTTAATATTCGTTCTTGATTGGTCTAGTGGATTTCCATCATCGGGTGGAGGAGTTGTGGCCATGTCCGGCGAGCTAATTTGGGTAAAATTTACCTAATTTTTGAGAGAGAAAGGAGCGCCAGTTTCAGGTTCTTCATGCTCATGCACTTGGGACACTGAGCTTTTGGGGTTTACGAGATTGTTCATTATTGTAGTTTGTGTTATCACTTACCTAGTAAATTCTATTTCATACTCTCTAATTAATAAAAATTATGATTTTAAATATCAAAAGGAGTAATTAAGTTAATCACTCAGTGTTGGCTTGCCTGTTGGCGGTGTTAGGCTCCATCACGACCTTAGAGGATTTTGGGTCGTCATAACTTGGTATCAGAGCATTAAGTTCACTTAGGTCTCATGAGTCATGAGCAAGTCTAGTAGAGTCTTACGGATCGGTACAGAGATGTATTTACTTATCTTCCGGAGGCTACAGAGCTGTCAGGAGCATTTCCCTTCTTGATTCCTTATCATGCGATTTGATTCCTTTGAGGCTTATGTATTTATTTTCTTCCTACTCATTCTTATACGATGTTGCACTCGTGTCAATTTGGAACCGAGGAGTTGTTGTGGTACTACAGACGTGGAGCAAGATGTTTCTCCCTGCGCATTCGGGCAAGTTATTATCGTCTTCTTGAAGAAGGATGTTCTATCCTTTCAGATCAGTAGCTGTATTTCGGATGGTCTTGAGGTAACATAGGTTGCTATGATGTTGATAATTTCACAGCGAATGATTTAGAGGTTTGGGTTGATGGAGTAACGAGACTTGGTATTTTCGAACGTGGTGGAATTTTCATCGATAGTATAGTATCGTAGTCCTTGTTTGAATATTACGGTTCGCCGGTATTATGACCTCTTTGATTTGCCTACGAGGTAGGGTGCTGTGAAATGATGCCTGAGAAGCAGTTGTCAGAGATAGCGGTGTGTAGCGATTTCAGGATCAAATCAGTGTTTCTAATGTTGATGGCTCGAGAAAGATGAGCTTCTAGGAGGTTTAGAGTTGGTAATAATTTATTAGTTTAGGTGCTATTGAGATAGATTTTTATTTGAGGCATCATTTGGGTAGCGAAGGATGAGGAAGGACACGATGGGAGGTGTCTCATAGTGGTTGGATGGCTAGAAGGTTGAGTAAGAAAAGTAATGGTCGATAAGTTTCTTAAAGAGATGGTTTAACTGAAGTGGGAGTGGAAGAGTAGCATATGGATTATGTGGTAGGATAGCCACGTGACATGAGAAAGACTTAAACTGATTTCAGAACCAATAGGTGGGTTATCTCCTATGAGCAGGTTAGCAGTTGCGTGATTTTGATGAATTTCTACAAAGAATTCTACCTATTACCCAACAGAAAGTCGAATGTGCAATTGTGGTTGATAATTCGGAGGGTTCATGAAAATTCTAACAAGAAACTACAAGAAGTTTGGCAGGTAAATTGTGCAAGTTCATGGTATTTGGGAAGGAGGAATCTTGGTGGGTTCTAGGGTTATGTAATTGTAGCTTCAAGCTAAGTGGGGGAGCCCCACCATCTAAGATTGGATCGCGTGGTTGTCTGCTTGTGCGGTTTGTGGTTAGCGGTGTATGTTTGGGTTATTATGACTAAGGAAAGGAAACATCAATGGTAATTTGATCAAAGGATTTAAGGAATGTGTTCTCTATTTGGCCTTGTCGATTCATGTTCAGGTTTTGGGAAGGCTCAGAGTTTATGCTTCTGAGGATGTGATGCACAAGGAAAAAAATTCTTTCGATTGCTTCTTTTAGGGGGTGTTCATAAGCTAGTACGACATTGGAGTTTGGTCATATTCGAGACTAGGTTAGAGTGGGTGACTCTCAACAACGATCCTAGTGGGTTCAAGAATTAAAGTGTAGTGCTTAAGGATTTTGGGTCCGTTGTGTGGTTAAGGATCAGATTTTGTAGTGGATTAGGAAAAGGACTTGGAGTGTTCTATTTTATCATCGGGTGGTTCAGTATTTGAGGAAATGGAGAAATAGCTTCAAATTTGCAGAAGGTCTTGCAGAATGGGTGTACCAGTTGGAGATGCTATTGTGCGCTTAAGGAGGGTATGAGATGTTTCATGAGTATTGAGATGATGTGGTCTCGTGATTCGGGTCACTCGGGATGAGTGCAGATTGAGTTCATTATGTTTTTTAATGGAGCTATTTTTTTTAAGGAAAGTCAAGAGTAAATTGGAAGAAGTTGGTTCGATTAGTAATTGTTGAATCAACATGATTGTGGAAATGATCAGTTCCTTCGGTGTTTGAAGTTATATATGTATTTTGCGGTTGTACACTTGGGCTTGCGCGCCTCTATAGCTTTCTTGATTTGGCAGGTATTGACTTGAATGGCTTTATTAAGTAAATAGATTTTAGAAGGGCTATGACGGGTTAGATCACAACTTGAGGTTTATATTTTCTGCGGTTTGAGAATTCAGTTGCGTGTTGCATTAGTTCTTGCGAAAAATCTAAGTGAAAGGTTTCTAGTCAATGAGGTGTTTATTTTATTAGTCGTTCAAGGGTTATGATGAATACGTGTATTATCGTGTAGCGGCATGGGGACTGGAAGTTGAAGGTCAAGGTCGCAACTCGGTGTGGTGTTGATATATGTCACGAGCTCGAATGAGCAGGGGGATTTCAGATGTTCAGAGTAAGCTGTCATTTTCTTTAGCGTCACCTAGTAATGGTGTTCTGTGGAAGAGGCTTTATGTAATGACTTACATATTTTTGATTCACTTTATAGAATTAGAACGCCTGGTGGTATGGATGTGGAACCTTGGTACCTGGTACGGAAGGTCGTGGGAGCGTACTCCATGGAGAAATTTTTATAAGTGTGGCATGTTAGTCACTTAACTGTTAAATATTGAAACCAAGCATGGAGATTGTGGTACTATCGATAATGTTAGGGTTTATGACTGAGTGGTGTCTATTCCTTAGGCGGTAGACCGTGTAAGTTTGTCCCGAATTTGACGGTTGTTCTTGTGTGTCATGGATAGGTCATTGTGGATCCTTGAAAGGTTACTAGCCCAGTAAGGTATGATAAAAATTGGCTTGACGTCTGTTGATGGGTCTAAATGTGAATGTGTTCTCTACACCAGACTGGGTATGTTCATTCAGCATATCATTTTCTTATGGATGATTCTTTGGGCGTTGTATGTTATTCTCGTCGTTAGCTATTCCATGTAATAATCTATTGTGCCACGTAGGTTGTGAGACGGCTTGGTTATTCTCACCTATATTGTAGTCTCGTGAAACTTGTGGTGTTATATGAGCAAGATGGCTCTCGAGATGCAGGTTTTTTACCGCACCTTACTTGTGCTTGAGTTTTGTAGCGTATGGTTATCTATCTCCGGAGGGTTGTATTTTGCACTTGGTGTGCTCGTGGTCGATATTCGAATATTTCGTATGTATAAGAATTATGGCTTGATGAGTACCTCCTTGTTTATTATCATATGTGGATCGGGTGACACGCTGCCACAGGTACGTTATTTGGATCGGGTTGCACGCCGCAACGGTATCATGTTTGGATCGAGTTGCACGCTACAACGTTATCATGTTTGGATCGGGTTGCACACTGCAAGAGTGAGATATTGAGTATATCTATTCTTGTGTATTTTGTTTCTCATTCCCCAAGAAGGGCTTATGGTGTTTGATGGCCGTTTTATTCGTTACGAGAGCTGGATAGTTCTTTTCTAGAGTCCGTTATTCCTTAGGTGTCATATTCGAGTTGTAGCATGTTGGCGCATTGATGGCGTCATGTGGGATTTCAGTTAGTGTTTGAGGTGGCTTATTTCTGGACTAGCTTGTACTAGGTGAGACGAGATTACTGGACCTGTGATCAGTACGATTGGAGGTATGCAAAGTATATTAAAAAGAAGGTGTCACTATTTATTTCAAAATGGATTAACAGTTTTTTTCAAGGGGGAAGACTCCATGAATTGTTGGTTCGGCAGATGGTTATGAGCTTCTACAAATATCTTTCGTTTTGTAGTATTGTGAGAGTTGAAACATGGCTTATATGTGTTATGAGATGTATTACGAGCATCAGATTTGTAAAAATGCAGCTATTGTAGTCAGAGGATTTTATTATGGGAAACAGACTTACGTTGTGCATTGTGTGGCATATTAATGGATGCTTAATCATGTGTTGGTTCAGTGTTTGTAGATTGATACAACATTGGTATGTTTGAATCGGGTCTCGTGGAGAATTCTTGATGTTGGAATTTGGTTCTAAGGCTTATTGATTACATAAAAAGGAGAATCCTCAGTCTGGCTCGAGCTAATGTGCTCAACTAGGTTGTGGTGGCATAGGTAGGTGCACGAGGTGTTAAATAGTGATTTTGGAGAACTCTGAGCAATCCTTAGCACGTTCGAGGACGAACATGTGTTTAAGTGGGGGAGAATGTAACGACCCGACTGATCGATTTGATCTCGAGCACATCGTTTGGAAGTGTGAGACCTTGAGTAGATTCATTTCATGTATTATGACTTGTACATGTGGTCGGAATAAAATTTTGGTAAGTTCAGAGTTGATTCGAATGGAAAATTCTAATTTCGGAAGCTTAATGTTGAAACAGTTGACTAAGGTTTGAATTTTTAGTAAACGACCTCGGAACCGAGATTTGAAGGTTCCAATAGGTTTGTATGATGATATTTAACTTGGACGTATGTCCGGATCGAGTTTTGGATGACCCAAGAGCGTTTCGACGCTTATTTTGGAAAGTTGGCATTTTTGATGAATTTCATAAGTTTGGGTTGAAGTGGATTTTGATGTTATCGTTGTCCATCTGGGATTTTGATTCTGGGAATAACTCCGTATGGTGATTCTTGTTTGAGGAGCGCGTCAGGATGTGGATTTGGAGGTCAGTAGATCATTTCGGGTTCATTTGGCGAAAGTTGGAAATTGAAGGTTTTTGGGAAGTTTGACTGGGAGTGGACTTTTTGATATCGGGGTCGGATTCCGATTTTGAAAGTCGGAATAGGTCCATAATGTCCTTCATGAATTGTATGCAAACTATGAAGTCTTTCCGGATTGATTTGATACGCTTCAGCGCAAATCATAGAATTTGAAAATTTCATAACTCATAATTCGATACGAGGCACGATTCGTAATTTTGGGCGTTGTTTGATGTAATTTGAGATCTAGACTAAGTTCATATCATGTTTTGACTTGTTGGTATGATTTGACAAGTTCCCGAGGGGCTTGGGTGTATTTTGGATCATTGGCTGAGAGAATAGTAAAGTTAAGAAGTTTTGAGTTTGACCATGGTAAATATCGGGTCAAGGCGATCTCTTTTCAATGTTTTGAGTGCACGAGTAGGTCTGTAGCATGTTTTATGATTGACATTGAAGTATGGTTTGTGTCTGGGAGGTTCCAGATGAGTTTCAGGTTGGTTTCAGATCATTTCGGAGAAGTTTGGGTTAGTTGGTTTCTGGTGAGGCACTGTTCATTCGCAATTGCGAACACTGTTCATTGGAGTTTACTGTTTATTGCAAATGCGAAGTTTTGTCCGCAAATGCGAATCTGGGCAAATTGTTTTAAATCGAGATTTTGCTCACTTCACTCAATTCTCTCTTGGTTTGGGTGATGTTTGGAGAGCTTTAATGGGAGATTTTCATCATCTATTGCAATGTAAGTAATTCTCGCATATTATTAGCTAACTACATGGATTTTATAAGGATTTAACCACGAAAAGTATTAGAAATTGTAAGGTTTTGAAAGAAACATAGAAATTAGTATTTTTGGACTTTTACCATGAAATTTGACTTGGAATTTGGAATTCATTATATATTTGTGTTCGTGATGTTACGAGTAAATTTTACCTTTGAAAGGTTTTGGAATCCGGGCACGTGGGCCCGAGGGTTAACTTTATTGACTTTACGAGCGGGGTTGGGAATTGTATAAATTTATTGATTATGGGTACTAGAGTATATTTTGATTGGTTTGCACCTTGTTTGACTAGTTTTTGGATCGACGGGCATCAATTTGAGTTGTTAGAGAGGCTTTGGAGCCGGTAATGGAACTTCAGAGCGAGATAAGTCTTCTGTATAACTCTTTGAGGGGGAAACTACCCCTACCTGATTTATTTGTTATGTGCTAGTTGTTGCGAGGGCTTAGGTTCACACCATGCTATAGTTGTACAATTTGAGCAGTCCTTTGCCTATTAAATTCCTTTGTGTTACATTACGACTTGCGACAAGACTTGTGTAGAGCGATAGACTCGCTATTGTAGAGATTCAACGGGCTTTGTGATTAGCCACAAAAAATTTACTCCTCGTATGAATTTCTCCCGCATTATGCGTTCCCATCGAAATGTTTCCTCTATGGTGCTTATAACTCACATGTCCCTTCGTGAGTGAGATCCAGGACCCCTCAACGCTTCTTATTCTAATGGGATCAGGCCGTTTGCCTCAGCATAATAGATACATCTATTGTTTGTGCTGTTTGACCCTCGGCAATGCGCACATATTATGGGATGGGGCCGTTGGCCTCGGCAGGATTATGTACCAAATCGCCTTGGCAATATAATAGATGTATCTATGGTTATATACCAGATTATGATGGGATCGAGACGTATGCCTCGGCATTTATATAAAATACTGTTATGGAATCATGAGTTTTATTTGTCAAAAAGCATGCGTATCTGTGAGTTTTCCTGATTTGAATTATGACGACCTATCTGGTGAAGTCCGTATATATATATATATA
>ML368879.1:0-15760 GCA_005239525.1 Nicotiana knightiana
AGGGTCTGATAAGGCTTCCACTACTTCACCAGTCCTCGATGAGTTTCTAGGAATGCACCTGCAACATGTTAGCAAACGTTAAACTTTCAACATAAAAACGAAAATTTAAAGAAAATTGACTATGTTTCAGAATTTTGTATTTCTTCCAACTCAATTGATAACACCGTTAAAGTCCCCGGCAACAGCTCTAAAATTTGATCATGCTCAACTATGTCTTATAAAATACTAAGCGGGTGTTGCAAATATAATCCGGGGTATTACCAGAGTCGATCCCACAGGGAATTTACGTATCAATTAAGTCTTTAGAATACACAACGTTTACTCAATCAATTCTCTCAAGACTTTTTGAATAGAAATTGGTGATGTTTTACTAATTCTACTGACAATAATAATAATTAACAATTACTAACAATGTGTTGTTAACAATTATGATAAAGGTCTAAGGTTATGGTTTCCCCCGTCGGTGAACTTCCTTCTCGGATACTTCTTATAGTTTGATTAGTTGTCTCTATCAATCATGAACACTCTATCTACCATAAATCTCTCNTTGTGCCTCCTATAGAATCCTCTCCCTCATGCCATCAAAATTAGGAACACACAAGCGGCCCTGAAGTCTCAGAACACCATCCTCTCCAATAGTAACCTCCTTGGCCCTACTCTGAACCACTCTCCAGTAGCTCTGCCAAACACGGATCATCATACCGCCGAGCCTTAATCTCCCCCAATAACGAAGACTGAGCAACCACATGTTCAAGGACTCGACGAGGCTCTGAAAGGTATAATCTCACTAGGAGATTAGCCAAGGACTGAATGTCCAAGGCTAGAGGTCTCTCCTCTGTTGCAATACAAGCCAAGCTATCCATACTCTCCGCCTTCCTGCTCAAAGCATCTGCTACCACATTTGGCTTTACCGAATGATAAAGAATGGTGATATCATAATCCTTCAACAACTCAAGCCATCTGCTCTGCCTCAGATTAAGATCCCTATGCTTGAACAAGTGCTGCAAGCTGCGGTGGTCTGTATAAACCTCACAGGATACCCCATACAAGTAGTGCCTCCAAATCTTGAGAGCATGCACAATGGCCGCCAACTCTAAATCGTGCACAGGGTAATTCTTCTCATGAACCTTCAGCTGGCGTGAAGCATAAACATTAACTCTCTCTTCCCGCATCAACACACACCCCAAACCAATGAGTGAAGCGTCGCAATACACTGTATACATCCCAGAACCGGAAGGCAATACCAGAACTGGTGCTGAGATCAATGATGTCTTGAGCTTCTGAAAGTTTGCCTCACACTCGTCGGACCATCTGAACGGGGAATTTTCTAAGTCAATCTAGTCAATGGAGCTGCAATAGAAGAGAACCCCTCCACAAATCGGCGATAATAGCCTGCTAGTCCCAAAAAGCTCCTGACCTCAGTAGCTGAAGTAGGACGCGACCAACTCTGAACCGCCTCAACCTTCTAAGGATCAACCTTGATACCCTCTCCGGATACCACATGCCCCAAGAATGCCACAGAATCCAACCAGAACTCACACTTGGAGAACTTAGCATATAGCTTGTGTTCTCGCAAAGTCTGGAGCACAACTCTCAAATGTTGCTCGTGCTCCCCCAAGCTACGTGAGTGAATCAAAATGTCATCAATGAAGACGATGGAAAAGGAATCAATATACGGACTGAACACCCTATTCATCAAGTCCATGAATGTTGTTGGGGCATTAGTCAAACCAAAGGACATTACCAGAAACTCGTAGTGGCCATACCTCGTGCGAAAAGCTATCTTCGGGACATCTGAGGCCCGAATCCTCAATTGATGATATCCCGATCTCAAATCAATCTTAGAAAACACCCTAGCACCCTGCAACTGGTCAAACAAATCATCGATGCGCGACAAAGGATACTTGTTCTTGATGGTGACCTTGTTCAACTAGCGGTAATCAATACACATCCGCATGGACCCATCCTTTTTCTTCACAAATAGAAGTGGAGCACCCCACGGCGATACACTCGTCTAATGAACCCCTTAGCCAACAACTCCTCAAGCTGCTCCTTCAACTCCTTCAACTCTTTCGGAGCCATACGGTACGGAGGAATAGATATAGGTTGGGTGCCTGGAGCTAAATCAATGCAGAAATTAATATCACGATCCGGAGGCATGCCCGGAAGGTCCGAAGGAAATACATCAGCAAACTCTTGAACAAATGGCACTGAATCAATCATCGGAGACTCGGCGGTGGCATCCCGCACATAAGCGAGGCAGGCCAGACAACCCTTCTCGACCATATGTCGAGCCTTCAGGAATGAAATAACCCGGCTGGATGCACTAACTGAGGAACCTCTCCACTCCAGCCTAGGTGACTCTGGCATGGCTAAAGTAAATGTCTTGGCATGGCAATCTAGCACGACATGATAAAGGGATAGCCAATCCATTCCTAAATGAAATCAACCATGTCGAGAAATAAGAGATCCGCTCGAGTCTTAAACCCGCAGAATGTAACCATACAGGACCGATAAACTCGGTCTACCACCACAGAATCGCCCACAGGAGTGGACACACATATAGGAGACCCCAAGGACTCACGAGGGATATCCAGAAAATGAGCAAATAAGACCGAAACATAGGAATAAGTGGATCCTGGATCAAATAACACCGATGCCTCTCTACCACATACTGTAATAATACCTGTGATCACGACGTCTGAGGCCACTACATCTGATCTGGTCGGAATAACATAGAATTCAGCTGGAGCACCGAAAGACTGAGCCCCGCCAGAATGAACAAGAGCTGGCTAACCTCCCCCTGACTGGCCTCCACCTCTAGGATGACCCCTGCCGAACTGTCCCCCACCTCTAGGTGGCCTGACGGCTGGTGTTGGACCCATAGGCTGATAATCCTGCTGCACAGCTTTGCCCTGAAGCCTAGGACAATGCCTCTTCATATGACCTGGATCCCCACACTCATAACAACCTCCGGGTATCATAGCCTGCTGCCCCGAAGAGTAACCCTAAATGGCCGGAGAGCGATATGTACTCTCTGGCATAACATTGAAGTAGGGACTGGGGAATCTCGGATAACTGGAATAACCACTGGGTGAACTCTGAATGGTTGGAGGCCGGTAGGAACGCTCTGGCATGGCGCTGAAATGAGCCCTCGCTGGAACACCTCGGGGAGGTGGTGGGGTGTTGAATATGAAGGCCTGCTGGGCTGACCTCTACTGAACTAACCTCTGCCCCTAACTGGGGCACCTCTGAAATCCCCGGAGAATCTAGCTCTCTTGTCCTGCTGACCCTGCTCTTTGCTTCTCGATCGATAGCCCTCAATCCGATGAGCTATCTCGACCACCAGTTGATAGGGAGTCCCCATCTCCACCTCTCGGGCCATGTTGGACCTAATACCGGAGTGTAGCCCTGCTACAAATCTCCACACTCTCTCAGCATCAGTAGGCAATATCATAAGTGCGTGGCGTGACAACTTTGAGAATCTAGCCTCATAATCTGTCACTGACATATGTCCCTGCTCCAACTGCTCAAACTGATATCGCAGCTCTTCCCTCTCAGAGGGCGGGATATACCTGTCTAGAAACATCTGAGTGAACTGCTCCCAAGTTATGGGAGGAGAATCTGCTGGCCTGCTGAGAATATAGGACTGCCACCATCTGCGAGCTCTGCCCTCTAGCTGGAAGGTAGTGAAGTCCACTCCATGAGACTCTAATATCCTCATATTGTGCAGCCTATCCCTGCACATGTCAACAAAATCTTGGGCATCCTCGCCTCGCTCACCCCCGAAGACTGGAGGGTGCAATCGAGTCCATCCACGGGCAGTGTACCCGGACCCCAGGTGCTCAGGTGCTGCTGCTACAGGCTGGACCCCACCCACGGGCAGTGTACCCGGGGTATGATGTAATGCTGCTGCCTGACCTACAGCCTGGGCAGTAGGAGTCTAGGCCTCCCCTCCTACTTGAGATGTAGCAGGATTTGCTGGAAATAAACCAGCCTGGGACATGGTATCCATAAACCGCATCATACGGCCCATGATCTCCTGGAAGCCTAGCGCCGTCATAAAGTCCACTGGAGCAGGACCTGCTGGGGAAACCTCACCCTGCTCCTCTATAGTAGGATCCTCCGGTGGTGGTACAACTGGAATAGCTCGGTGACGCCCTCATCCCCTACCTCGGGCTGGTTCCCTCCCCCGGCCTCTTCCACGACCTCGAACAACGGGGTAGCGGCCTCTTCCAGGTCTGGAACATCGGATGCACGCGTCCTCACCATCTGTGAGAGAATAAAAGAATGAGATTTAATAAACCATTGACTGCACGATAGAATAAGAATAAGGAGAGATTTTCCTAACACCCTATAGCCTCCCGAAGATAAGTACAGACGTCTCCATACCGATCTGCAAGACTCTACTAGGTTTGCCCGTGACTTGTGAGACCTACGTGAACCTAGTGCTTTGATACCGTGTTGTCACAATCCAAAATACTAACTCAGGTCGTGATGGCGTCCAACACCGAGGTTAGGCAAGCCCATACTCATATTACTAAGGATTTTTCCCATATTTGAGTAAACATCCCAACACGTGCCAAGTTTTAAAGTTCAAAACATTAATTGAAAAAGATAGTAAACCATTTTTAACCAAAACCAGTCGTAAAGAGGAGTGAGCCAATATATATATATATATATATATATATATATATATATACAGACCCGCAAACTAAAATAACCACTACGTGTGTGCCAGGAACTAGTGCCACAAGTCCTACGGGCATACTAACATAATATACAAAAGATATAATATACAGTCCCACTGTCTGAAACAAATAGACGGGAAATAAGCAAATGAAAACTCCATGGTGCTGACGAGGATCGTCAGGAGAAGCAGCTCACCGTGAAGTCAGGTCCAACTACGATCAAAATCGAGCTCCGGTCTGATAACCAGATGCACCAGCCTCAGAACCTGTACAATTAAGTACAAAAGCGTAGCATGAGTACATAAACAAATACTTACCCAGTGAGTATCCCGCCTAACCTCGAAGAAGTAGTGACGAGAGGTCGACTTGACACTCACTAAGGTCCAACAGAATGATTAATAAGATATAATATCAGTAACATACATACAAGGATGATAAAAGCAGTAAACATTAAAAATGACAGTAATTCAAATAAATACTGGAAGTAAATGTACAATTTCTACTTCATTATTCTTTTCTTTCCCTTAAAATATATCTGACCACTAAAAATCTATAAAAAGGAATTATTAACAATTTAACATGCGCATACAAGATAAGAACAATCGGCCTGAGCCATCATAATGATCATATTTGTGCACTGCCGAGGGTCGAACGGCCCGAACCATAATAAATATCTCTCAATCTCGCCGCGGCGTACGGCCCGCTCCCATGAGAGTGCGGGAAATAACATTCCGCGAGCGGAATGTAAATTGCAAAGCGGTCACATGCACACACAATCCACACAATTATTCTATATAAATTACTTTTCGTGAACAATTACTTAAAATTACTTATATTCCATGATTTCAGGGAAACAATCCGCACGTAACGTTAATTCACTAAGCATATAGTTCATTTCAAGGAAAAACATAAGACATGGTGTAGGCCTAACTACCCGGACATAACAATAATAGTCGCTACGTACGGACTCTCATCACTTTGCGCGTACGTAGCCCCCACAAACATTAGCACACAGTAATTTAAAGCACCTAGAGGGACAGTTCCCTCTTACAAGGTTAGAAAGGAGACTCACCTAGTGTCGAACCTATTTTCCGGGTCAAGAACACGCCTGAAACTCCAAACTCGACACCCACGTACTGGAAACTAGCTAAATGTTATACAAATATATCAATTTATACTCAAAGCATGATATTCTTCTACTACTTAGCCAAATTCATCATTCTTGAAGAAATCCTAAAATCCAACCCCGGTCCAGCATGCTCGGATTCCAAAAATTCTCGAAGGAAACACTCACCCATAACCTAAGGATCATTAATACATGATTTTTACTTGATTCCATAGCTAATTGACGGGTAATTTTCTACATTTTCAAAAGCCCTAGGTTACTAACCCAAATCCTTAATTTTTCACTAATTAGGTAGTTAATTTAGTTTGTAATCCATGCATGAAACTAATATTAGGGTAGAATTCACTTACATTCAATAACTAGGTCGTTTGCCCCTCTTGAATGATGAAAATCGTCCCAAGGAAGAAGAAGAAGATGAGGGAAATGAATTAAATCCCACTATAACAACACACTGTCCAGTGGTCTCCTCTATGCGATCGCAGCCTGGGCAGTGCGATCGTAGAGCTTTAAATGACCAGGCCCTCATGGGCCTTCTATGCGAACGCGGAGAGAGTCCTGTGAACGCACAGGTTAAAGATTAGATGGGCTGGCCCAAAGGTTGGGCTCTGTGCGAATGCGGGTGGGGGTTTGCGATCGCACTGGGTCAGAAGCCCAACCCATCGCGATCGCGGTGCCCTTTGTGCGAATGCACAGGGCATTCGCCACCCCTGCCCAGTTCCTTTTTTGCGAACGCAGTAACCCATCCACGATCATAGAGAAGGAAACTAGACTTGGAATTTCTGGTGTTTTGAAATTAGCTCCTAGGGGTCCAAAACTCTCCCGAGCCCCTCGGGACCCCGTCCCAAGGCACTGGCAAGTCTGTATTCATGATACTTTAGAGGGTAAAATAGGTATGTGCTATAGGAATAGTTAAGTGTTTTTGTTGTCACAAACGAAATAAAGATGACTTTACTACATGATTTTGGAAAGTTGAATGACCATATGAGTAATGGACTCAAAAGATGAAGGTAGCTAAAATGAGGATGTTGAGATGGATATGCGAACATACGAGGATTGATAAGATTAGAAATGAAGATATTTAGGACAAGATAGGAGTAGCCTCGTGGAGGACAAGTTGCGAAAAGCGGGGCTTAGGTGGTTTGGGCACGTGAAAAGGAGAAACACAAATGCTCTAGTAAGGAGGTGTGAGAGGTTGGCCTTGAGTGGTCTGAAGAGGCGTAGAGGTAGGCCAACGAAGTACTAAGGAGAGGTTATTAGGCAGGACTTGATGTTGCTTCAGCTCACTAAGAACATGACCCTTGATAGGAAGGTGTGGATATTGATGATTAGGGTAGAAGATTAGTAGGTAGTCAACTGTGTATCTTCCACATACCAGTAGTAGTAGTTAGTCAGCCTTGTTTTTCGGTTATTGAAAACCTCGATTACTACATGTTTTCTTACTGTATTATTGTTGATAATGCTTGTTCGCTTATTATTCGGTTATGGTTATTGCTTGTTTCTTATTATCTTGATGTTGGTATTACTTGTTGTTACTGTTTTTTTTTTCTTTCCTTGAGCCAAGGGTGTATTGGAAAAAACCTCTCTATCCTCAAAGTAGGGGTAAGTTCTACATACACACTATCCTTCTCAGACCCCACTCATAGCATTATACTGGATTTGTTGTTGTTACTGCTCTACTATCAAGACTTTGTAACTATTGTATTAGGAGTTAATTCTTCCATAGACATTTCATGAAGAGATTGCAGAGACCTATTTGTCAGGGCGTTGTAGCTAAAATATATCAACTATGGTGCCTACGAATCATTAATTCTTTGAACCACTTTAATATTTATACATATTTCATAATTTTTTTAACACAAACAGAGTATCTGAGCAAAAGTCTACTGGTTTCGATCGGCTTCTAACTCTGCCCTTATCAGTAGCTTCTTCGACTTTTTCCTTTTTTAACTAATGAATCCCTTATGTTCAGTGTAGGTCTGTACATTAGGTTCAATCTTATGGGGAAAAAAGGTTCAATTTTCTGGAAATCTTGGTCCTAGGCCCTTACCACCTACTCGAACTACATCGTACGAATTACATACGTAATTGCATTTGGCACGACTTCCCTTACACATCCTAAGCACCAATTCCTCATCAAAGTGGTAATCATTTTACAATTAGGTTTTTATAAAACCAATAAATACATGTTTCATTAGTTTTTTTTAAACGTTTATAATTTAACCACGAAACTAATAAACAAAAATACAGGGCAGCTGGAAACTATGAACCACTGTCCTTAATACTGTAATATCTGATCTTAAGAGAAAGCTGCTGATTAGAAAGTTGCCTAGCTATTCCTTTATAATTTTTATAATTATCTAAAACTTACGGTAATTGTGGATGTCCACTGCTCCATTACTTTCACCCATAATGTATATAACCTCCCACTACTCATCACTATTATGATTATTTCTCATACCTCCATAATTCCTATCCATGATCTTCCCCCATGATATCAAAGGTTAATGTTATGTTTAAGACAATCCTTTTGTAACCTTCTATGTAATAGTATAAATAGAGACATGAAATGTGATATGAGATACACTTGAACATTTAATGAAATAAGAAAGTTATCTTTTCTTCTCTTATTCTACTTATCTTCTTGTTTTATATTGTTACTTTGAGCTAAATTTCTTAACACGTTATCAGCAAGAAGTTGAGCTCTTTTCATTGTTCAAGTATATTTGTTTATTTTGTTTTCTTCGTCGTATATTTTGATTTCATGATTAGCGTCTTTAATATGCAGTTTTATAATTTCTTACATCTCTAAATATGTGTAAAAATAAAGAATTCTATGTTTCTTTATTTTAAGTTATTTGCATGATTGTCATGTGAAAGTTGCTAATTTTCATTGAAGAATACTTGTTTTATGTTATTCGACATTTGAAATTGTGTTAAAGTTAGAAAATATTTTTGTTCTAGTTAACATCAAAGATATACTAATAATTTGAAGGAAAAAAAATAATATTCTTTTCTATGGAATTATCACTTTAGTGTATATAGATCAAATTTGATATTATGTCAATTTTTTCGATTATTTACGCTATTATCCTAATGATTCTACTTATTTATCTTCTTTGATAGTTTTCACTATGCCGAATTTGTCAAAGCTTGAGTTTGTGGCACTTGATATTTCTGGAAAGAATTACCTATCATGGGTTCTCGGTGCTGAGATTCACTTAGTCACTGAAGGCCTTGGTGACACCATCACTCAGGGTAATGAGCATCAAGCCAGGACAAAGCGCAGACCATGATTTTTCTTCGTCATCATTTGGATGAAGGTTTGAAGGTTGAATATTTGACAGTGGAAGATCCACTTGAATAGTGGACTGGCCTGAAGGAAATATATGTGTCACGACCCAAATTTTCTCCGTTGGGTATCGTGATGGCACCTAGTCTTAGGGACTAGGTAAGCCTAGCAGTTACTGAATAACAAAAAAAATAAAAGAAAAACTAACAGTCTTGAAATAGAATCTCAACAGAATATACAAACATTCCCAAAACCGGTTATACAAGTCATAAGCTCTACGACTCTTTTACAACTTCTAAGTACAACTGTTTGGAAATAAATACAACAGTGTATGAATAATAAATACAAAGAAGGTGACTCTGAAGCCTTCGAACGCAACAGTAGGTTACCTTGAGTCTACTCGGCAATCATCCACACAACTACTACAAAATATACCTGGATCTGCACACAAAAATGCGCAGAAGTGTAGTATGAACACACCACAGCGGTGCCCAGTAAGTATCAAGATTAACCTCGGTAGAGTAGTGACGAGGACTAGTCAAGACACCACTGGTCTACAAAATAAATAACATGAATATAGAAATGACCGAACGTTGCATCTATCTAAGACTTCGCGGAATAATTATGACAATATAAAGTGGAAGGAAATTACAGAAATTAATCACGAAACAACACAAAAATACACCGAACGATGGACAACAAAACAAGTCGAAACGAAAGGAAACACAATACAATAGAGAACACCGATCACTCAACTCCACGTCGGTTTGTTACATCGGGCTTTAGCCATTAAAATCCGTAACTGGTAAAAATCTTTAAACAACAGTTCATATGAAAAACTTTTGCAAATAAAATCATTTTAGTATGGAAGAGTTTACTTTGAAAATATACTTTCTCCAAAAGTAGCTATAAGTATAATTAATAGAGAGAATTACGTAAAACATAGTTTCTTTCAAAATACGAAGCTTTCCGAAGAGGCTTTCCCAATAAATGACTTCCAAATATCATTTTAGGCAAGACTAGTACTTTTCAAATATACCTTCGATGTAAAGGTCATTCAAATATAATCATTTTAAAACCATTGATTTTTCAATAATACTTTTCAATAAAATCCCTTGATCAAAAATCTCTTCAAGATTTATCCACCGGAACTCAGTCAGTAACTCAGAAATTTCCATGCAGGACATGAGGAATATCAAATCTTGCCAATAAATGCAGTAAATAGAAAACAGGAACAACAAAAATAATAATGCACAAATACGGCACGGAATGTTCCCTCGTGCTAGATAACGTAAACACGGCACGGAATGTCCCCTCGTGCTAAATAATATTAACACGGCACAGAATGTCCCCTCGTGCTAAATAACATAAACATGGCACAAAATGTCCCTTCGTGCTTGTCACACCTCCTTTTTCACTACCCCCAGTAAATAAGGGTAAAAAGGGAGTTTTTCCACTTTAAGTGACATTATTCGGATTTGGGATTTATTTTTTAATTTTTCAGAGTCGCCACCCGGATTTTTGACGATGTTCCAGGACACCGTTTTGTTTTGAAAATCCCAAACCGAGGAATATTTGACTCTATTTTAATTTGTCTACGACCAGAAATCCGAGTAAGGAATTCTGTTAACCCGGGAGAAAGTGTTAGGCATTCCCGAGTTCCGTGGTTCTAGCACGGTCGCTTAACTATTATATTTGGTCTAATTATCTAATTATTTACATGTTTTAAACATATTGTGCTTTTTAGCCTTTTTTACTTTTTAGCCGCCTTCGTGGATTTATCTTGAAACAAGTCATGATGGCGTGCACTTGTTTATTTTTGGACACATTATAACTGCGCCACATGAAATGCACCTGCAATTACAACATGTGATTTTATTATAATTTGAAGTTGAAGACGGGGACATGAGTTGTAGCACCGAGTGTAGATTACGTAGTCAAGACTATGGTCATGACAGTTTTAAAACGCCTATTTGAGGCAATGTTTGATTATTATTTATGTTTTCTATTTGAAAGAGCATTTTTAGTTTTAAAATCAATTAGGACGTTTATGGATTTATCTTGGACAAGTTACGATGGCGTACACTTGTTGTTTTTGAACACATGGGAATCGTGTCACATGAAATGCACCCGTGGTTGCTATATGCGTTTTATTAGTTGTTTGGAGTGAGGGTTGGGGGCATGAGTTTCCACTCTCGAGTGTAGTTTATGGTAATTTGAGATAATTGTTCATTCTTTTCCAAATTTCAACCTAAATATGTATTTGTCAACCTAAAGGATATGCGGAAGATTGTTTAAGCTTCAATTCTAAAGGACACAAATCTTGGGCTATGGCCATATTTAGCCCAAGTTATCATTTAACTCTTTTGGCCAATCCTAATTGTGGCTAATTTATAGGGAGGTCACTAGTTTAGGAAATCCAAATAAGTCTTAATGATCGTTACTTTTCAGTTTGATGAATAAATAGGAAATATGCTAATAAAAAAAACATGTTCATTCATACATACACTTAGGAGCATAACACAACAGATTTTCTGGTTTTACATTTTTAGGCAGCCTAAACATAAATCTAAAATACTCATTAATTCTGAAATGGATTGGCAAGGCAAAATCATGCTACTTTCAGAATATTTTATAATTTCTAGAAAAAAGATCGAACCACAGGCAGTCCTATTAATCTTGAGACAGTGATTCTTATCAATTTAAAAACAAACTGATCTCATGTTTCTAAAGGCTTAAAATTCAAACATGTACACATTGATTTTTCGCAGATTTATAAGACACAAAATAGACTAAAGATAATCTACTGACTTTATGTCAAAACTCTAACTCAATTTTGAGACAACCATTTTTCGAGATCCGGCGAAGTATTTTTTTACAGATTTCGCATGCGTTCTTTGCCTAATGTCATTTTCAGAATAGATAGAATGTAAATTCGAATTTTCGGAAAAAACATGAATAAAACTGAAATTAAGTGTACAGTCTAGTCCTTATTACAACTAAAAATATATTTAAAAAGGGTTGTAATTACGCTATTACATTGTTCTTAATTAAATATACAAATTCTAATAATAAGAAGAAAATTAAAGAACAAGATTAGTTGCTGCTCCTGTGAAAGCCAACAACTTTCATGCTTTTAGGATCTGTATTCCTCAGCTTTTAATCTCAACTGGACCATACAGAACTCATATGCACTGTGAAAGAATGAATCTGATCATTACAGAGATCAGGTTCGACTCTTTACATGTTGCTCCCATAGTGACATAAGATCTAAGTCGTCCAAACCAACATATATAAGCATCTTATGGGGTGAATTTGACCATTTAAAGGGTCAAATTCACTACCCTTTAATGCTAGCTAATGACTCTATTATGACTTCGGGGATATAGAATTAATTACAAAAGCCTCTAAGAGATAATTCTACTGTTATAATCACACATAGATGAACAACTAGATTTTAACAAACAATTACAGATTCAACAGAAAGAAAGGTAACATGTTTTATGTATTTTTTCTTAGATTGAATCTGACTATAAGGGAGAGTCTGATTCAAACCCATAGATACAAACTTGCTTGACATTTCTAACAATCATACGAATACTTCAACCAGTATTCATTTGAACACTTTGACTATTCTTGTCTTTTTAGAGAATGAATCAGACCATACAAGGGTTCAGATTCTTTACTCTACAGCCCTTCTTGACTACATGTTGTATACCCTTTTAAAGGGTGAATTTCATCCATCTACACTATTGTTTTGTGCACTATTATGGGGTGAATTTGACCATTGATGGGTCAAATTCATCCACCCTAGTGCTAATGCTATCCTATCTAGAGACTTGCTTGTTGAATCTCTTTATTGACCAAAGAGATTCAGTTGAAAGCATATTTTCTGCATACTTATAGAGAGAGCCTAACCATAGAGGAGGTCAGGTTCTACACCATAGTGCAGCCCTTTATGGAGAGTAGAACCCCGATTATCAACTACATTTATATACCTTTAGCCTGAAATAAATAAAATATTCCAGCAAAGAAATACCAACAGCAAAACAATATTTATCACACTCACAGGTTCATTAGCATGCTAATAAGCATCTATACAGTCACATTTACATAAAGCATAAGAAACAACCTCATTCATCAAGAAAAACTAGTTTAAGCTGGGAGTAGAAGAAGAAGATTCCAGTCCAAAATTTTATTAATAACAGATGAGTTAATACATACCTTTTAAGAGTAAAACAGCAAAAGAGACTTGACCAAATAAAGGTCAAGTATGGACAATAATCAACAAGAGAAAGAAGATTCAGCAGCAGTGAACAGAAACCCAAAGAAAACCAAATAGCCCAGCAGGAATTGACCCAGATTTCTTCGATATGAGTGTTTGAGGTTCCCAAAATCAGAATCCAAAGGAAAGAACAAAAGCTGAAAACTAAGCCCTATTCTTATGAACTTGATTCCAAAAGAAATCAGATTTCTTTTTGCTTCTCTACTAATACTCTTTTTTTTTTCTTTTTGAAAATTTTCGTTTATGAATGGACAATACTCTGATTTGTCTGTGCTTTTAAAATGCTTTCAGCAGCTCAAAGAGAGTAAAAAAGTCAGTCCTAGAATCTGTACAAAGAGGGTCTATTTATAGGAGGCTTAAGGATGGGATATGATTTTTCATATTCCTCATCCAAAAGGCTGAAATAGTACATAGGGCAGCTGTCAACCTTATCTTTGGGACAGCTGCCCCTCTTCTAGAACCTTCCTCTTTAGAAAATACCCTTTTACCCTTAAAAAATTTGATTTCCTAATCTACATTACCTAATATACCCCTTGAAGTCCCTATATTTACCATTAGGTAACCAAGGTAACTTACATGGGTTATTATTAACTCTAGTTAATTATCCTTAGTCAGGTTCCTTAGTTAAACTAGGAATGATAAGTATTATTAGCTAGATCTTAGTTTAATTGGTTTAATTAAGACTAATCTTGATTTTTATACTTAGGTTAGTTGAATCAACTTAATTAATCGATTGAAACTTAGTTGATTAAAAGACCTATTCTGAAAATCAGTAGCTAGTTAAGTTAATTTGCTCAAACAATTTTGTTAAGCTTATCTAGCAAATATAGTTAACTATCTTAACTGAGTGATTAACTTTAACCTTAAGTGAAGTCGCAAATCAGCTAACTTTCTTTTAAGTATCAAACATAATCAACTCCTAATCAATTCATAATGACTTGGTTAATTAACTCTAGGTGACTAACTAAGGTTGGATTAAGATTAGCAGCTAACCAAGTCAAGTTTTAAGTTAGTTAACTTAATTAAAGGTTGATTGATTAAGCCAACCTAGTTAACCTAAGTTAACTGATTTAGTCTAATTAGTTACTAAAACCAGGGACTTAACTAATTATTAAGCTTAGGTCAGATGATTTGTTTTAGTCAGTTAATCCTAAACTAATTATCTTGGACAAGATTTCAAGACTTACCAATTAATAAAAATGGTTAGTTTATTAAACTGATTCTTGATCTTAGTAAATTATATTAGTCACTAAACTCTTAATGAAGTTAGGAGCCTAATTAACTAATCAATTAACGTAGGTGAATGCTTAATCTTCAGACTATACTATAATCAACAGATGAGTTGAGGTAATTATCTAATCAGGCTTTGAAAATAATTCAGCAATAGACTAAGATCAAAAAACCAGTCAGGGAATCAACTAATCTGGGATAGGGCAGTATAGTTAGGGAAAAACAGAAAAAAAACATGAATCAATTAAACTAACCACTCGTAATCAAATTTAACAGAGAAATAGGCAAGAAGACCTATTTAATCAATGATTAACAGATAATCCTAGTCATTAATTGACAAGAACAATTAAACCTAAACATAGCTACCACATAATCAGAGCATGCATTTAATGACCAAACTAAAATGAAAACAGTGACCTAAAAGCATGAATAAAACAGCGATACACATATATGACTCTATTTGGAAGATTAATCCGATGAATTAATTCTTAGAAATTAAACCAATAATAAATTTAAAAAAGTGACATATATGGATGAGACAATAGCACGAGAACAGGGACTAAACAGTGATGATTTTAATTAGAAAAAGAAACAAAAACAAAAGAAAATAAAACAGATAGAAAAGGAAGGGGGGATATCAGTGGGGTGTTAACGGATTTCGGCGGGGTTTGAAAATGGCTCAAATCCACATGAATCAATAGCTCTTGTCAAGAGCTATTGACTCATGTAGGTATAAGTCAAAAAAAAAATCTCCAGGTCGGCCAGTGATAGGACATTAGGGTTTCTGTCTTCTTAGATTTAAAATCGGAGAGACTTGGGTGTTTATTTGGGAATATTGATGGTGGGATGGGTTAAGGGGGAGATGAGGATTATCCGGTGAGAAGTTGGGGTTCATTGGAGAACCTCCACCGTCGGAGGCGATTTTCGGTCGGCGGAGAATGGCGGCTAGGGTTTGAGTCTTAGAGAGAAGAGAGGGGGTGAGGCGGCTAGGGTTTGGAGGGGGGGACTTTGATGAAATAAGGGTGGGTAGGAGTGTTTGGACAGTTTAATAGTATAGGAGTGAGGGGTTCCCAACCGTTTGATTTATTTTAATCAACGGTTGGGATGGATTGTAGGGTGAAACGGGGTCGTTTTGGGTG
>ML368880.1:0-49697 GCA_005239525.1 Nicotiana knightiana
CCCCAGATTATATTTGCAGCGCCCGTTTAGTCTTTTTATAGGACATAGTTGAGCGTGATCAAGCTGCGCAGGCAGTTTGAGAAGCTTCGCCAGGTTGAGATATCTGTTACACAGTATGAGATGCGGTTCTCTAAGTTGTCTCATCATGTGGTCTGGTTGGCTCCCACAGACCAAGAGAGGATTAAGAGGTTTATAGATGGCCTCGGTTTTCAGCTTCGATTGCTTATGACCTAAGAGAGAGTATCTGATGCTACCTTTGATGACGTTGTCGACATTGCTTGATAGATTGAGATGGTTCGAGGTCAGGAGAGGGATGAGAGGGAGTCCAAGCAGCCTCGTGGTCAGGGTGGATTCGGTGGTGCTCCTCAAAGGGTTTAGTTTTAGCAGGGTCAATCATCATTTAGTGCACTGTCAGTGCAGGGTTCTCATCATGCCCCGTCCGCTCAGGGGTTGTTTTGAGTGAGAGGATTTTAGTCACATTATGAGATATTTCCCTAGGATGTTGGGTGGGGCTCCAGTTTGGAGTACTCGGCCGACGGCGCCAGCACCAGTTCCTCCACCACCCGCTCAGCTAGCTAGGGATGGATCTCAGCCAGCTAGGGGGGAGCCTAGTCAGTCGGGGGTCGCCCGAGAGGGGAAGGTAGAGAAGGGGGTGGTCATGCCCATTTCTATGCTCTCCCAGCCTGACCAGACGCTACTTCTTCAGATGTTGTGATTTGAGGTATGTTTTTAGACTCGTTTGAGGATGAATGTTTGTTTAAAAGGGGGAGGATGTAACGACCCGGTCGGTCGTTCCGAGAGTTATAACCCTGTCTCCCCTATTTCTGCTTCTTTATGTGTTGTTCAACTGTGTTGAGTCGTATCGGGTTGGTAGGTTTGGGTCCGTAGTAGTGTTGGAGTGAAATGAGACACTTAAATCTTTTTTAGAAAGCTAAGTTAGAAAAGTCAACCGAAAGTTGACTTATGGGTAAACGAATTCGGATTTAGATTTTTTATGATTCGCTTCGCTTTGTTGGGTAATTTTAGACTTAGGAGTGTGTCCGGAATGTAATTTAGAGGTCCGTGGTAGAACTAGACTTGAATTGCCGGAAGTTGGAAATTGGGCGATTTTGGTCGGCAGTTGAAAAGTATGTATCAGTGTCGGAATGGAACTTTTGGATGTTGGAATAGGTTCATAGTGTCATTTGTGACTTTTGTGCAAAATTTCAGGTCATTCAGACGTGGTTTGGTAGGTTTCGGCATCATCGGCGAATTTTGAAAGTTTAGAAATCCTTAGGCTTGAATTCGGGGTTGATTCGGTGTTTGGATGTTGTTTTGAGTGTTTCGAAGATTCGACTAAGTTCGTATATTTCTATGTGACCTATGTGTTTTTGGGTGAGGTCCCGAGGGCCTCGGGCGTGTTTGGTGGATTAACGGATTGGATTTGTGAAGTTTGAAGTGTTGGTTTCTAGTGTTATGAAATTATGGTGTTTTTCCGCACCTGCGGATGGGGAGTCGCAGGTGCGATCATCTCAGATGCGGAGAGTGAGTCGCAGATGCGGAATTGGGCGATTGGGGCTGGAGCACAGATGCGCAAGTGATGGCCGCACCTGCGAGCTCGTAGGTGCGAGTGGAGAACCGCAGATGCGGAAGTGGACGGATAAGTGGAAGTCGCAGGTGCGAGGGAATAGCCACAGATGCGGAAGTTGGTCGAGTAAGTGAAATCTGCAGGTGCGCTCCAAGGACCGCAGGTGCGGTTGCACAGGTGTGAAGATGGGGTTCGCAGGTGCGAGACACCTGGGCAGAAACTATATAAGCCCCACTTCGCGAATTTTTGCCCTTTCTTCACCATTGTTGGCTGATTTTTTAGCTTAGGGCAGTGTTTTCCAAGGGGGAAACAAGATATATCACTGAGGTAAGTTACTTGGGTTTATTACGTGTGTCTATAATGATTTCTCACTGTTTAGTCATGAAATTAGTAGGAGTTTAGGGTGAAATTGAGGGAGTCAGGGCTTGAGTTTTGGAGAGTTTGAGGTGAGGATTTGAGGGATCAAATGGAGTCAGAATTTGATGAATTTATATGGTTAGAATCGGGAGGGAACGAGATTTCTAGTTCTGCAACTTTTGACGGCTTTCAAAACGTGGGCTCGGGGCGGGGTTATAGCCTATTTCGGATTTTTGGCCTATTTTTGTAGTTTTCTCGTGGAATTTTATTTTTTAGCCTATGCTGATAGTATTATTCTGATTGTGGATAGATTCGGAACTTTTGGAGACCGAGTCTAGGGATGAGGACATTCCGGAGTAAGATTTTACGCTATTACTGTAAGTAACAGTTTTAACTCTGGCTTTGAGGGTATAAACTCGGAGAATTGATATCATGTGATTGTTTGGAGGTAATACCCATGCTAGGTGACAGGAGTATGGGTGTATACCGCGAGGGATTGAGACTTGGTCCATCCCGTGAGGTTGTGAGGCCTAATAGCCATTGTCTATGTTTATGTATTCACATGTTTGTTGAACTTGACTGCCTTCATGTTAGAGATCATGCTTAGG
The DNA here is from genome assembly GCA_005239525.1 of Nicotiana knightiana. Lineage (NCBI taxonomy): Eukaryota > Viridiplantae > Streptophyta > Magnoliopsida > Solanales > Solanaceae > Nicotiana > Nicotiana knightiana. The sequence continues at coordinate 2,533 of ML368880.1, forward strand.
CTTTATTCAGGCTTACATTAATTGCATTCAGTCTTAGAAATTATTGTACATGCTTGCCTCAGTCTCTATTATCTTGCTGATACACTGTAATACTTGATTTGGGTTGTGTTCCCTTTATTTGTTATAAGTTGTGAGGTTAGTGAGGTACATGACTGAGTGAGGCTGAAGGCCTGTTGTGAGGTATTGATATTAGAGCACATGAGTTGTCCGTGCAGATCCAGGTATTGATACCATAGCACGTGAGTTATCCGTGTAGCACGTGAGTTGTACGTGCGGATCCAGAGATTGATATTATGGCATGTGAGTTATCTGTGCAGCACGTGAGTTGTCCGTGCTTAGCGCTTGGGCTGTAGGAGCCCCTCCGGAGTCTGTACACCCCCAATGAGTGCAGGTACCTATTGAGAGTGTGCATTGAGGGCTGAGTGATGGAGTGACATTGCTGAGAGGTTTCATTTACTTTTGTTGTTGTTACATTTACCTGTTAATTGCCTTGTAGCATTTGTTGATTTATGGAAATTACCTACTTACTACTGTTTATCCTTAATTGTGAAAAGAAATAATTGGATTGTTCTGGTTATCTCGTCACTACTACTCAGTTCCTTAGTTATTTCTGTTACTACTGAGTCGGTTGTACTCATACTAACACCCTGCACTTTATGTGCAGATCCAAGTGAGTTAGAGCGCGGCGATCGTTGAGTTCAGGCCGGCTATCTTTGGAGACTGCAAGGCAGTTGCCAGCGTCTGCAGGACCTTGTTACTCCTTTTATCATCTATTTCTTCTTTTTGGGTTGTATTGACAGTTAGACAGTCTATATATCTTAGTTCTTAGATTTAGATGCTTATGACTTGGTGACACCCTGATGTTTGGGCTCATTTACATATTTTTTATATTGATATTTAGAGGTTGTTTAGTTTATGAGAAATTCAAATATTGAAAATGTTTTATTAAATTCTTATAATAAAATTAGTAGCAATATTTTGGTAAGTAGGCTTGCCTTGTATCACGATAGGCGCCATCACGACCTGGGTTAGAGTTGGGTCGTGACATAAACGTTATATGTTAATCGATGACTTGACATGTAGGCGTAGAGATGTATTTTTCTCATGCTAATTGGTAAACGGAAATTCTTATCTAGTATTGTGAATTGGAAATACAGTTCTATTGATAAACTCGTGTTTACTTGATTTTCAGTTGTAATAGCTGGATTTGACTGTTATACCTGGAAAGCATGTGTACTTTTCCGTAACTATGAATGAGTTGAGCATAATATCTTTTGAGCTATCACTTTTAGTTCCTCCATTATATTATCTATATTATATTAAAAAGGAGGTAGTATACATTGTGGTTAAGACAAGTGGCAAGCTAAAATGAAGCCACTTGGCAATTTTAGGACAACATTAATAATTAAAAATTATAAATGGAAACATAATTAATAGAAGCAGTTTAATGAATCTTATACATAATCTAAATAGATATTATACAAATCTAATCTATATATCTATATTTATATGTATATTTGTATTTATGTCTATATTTATATCTATACATTGATCCCCCCATGACCACGAAAGGATGTGGGGCAGTGGATGAGACTGCTCTTTCCTTAACCAGAGGTCTCGGGTTCTACCCTGGGAATGAAAATTCCTTGGTAGGGAGCACTTCCCCCCGAATAGGGTCCTACGTGACGTGAATCCGGATATAGTCGGGCTCCAATGCGGTACAGGACACCGAGTGGGAAACCAAAAAAAAAGATCTTCTCATGGATTTCTTTTATATTAGCTAGAAATATGGAGGTAAAAAATTATGTAAATAATTATAATAATAAAACAAAAAATATAGAAAGACTTAAATTGAGATAACCTGTGACTATTTATATTTTGGAGTAAGTTAAAATATAAAATAAAACCAATATTTACTTAAGAAATTAAAGATTCATTGAGTTTAAAAATTAAATAAATTCAATTTGAGATGAGAAAGTTATTTAATTTTATATTGTATTAGAATGAGTGTGTTTGAAATAGATATTAAATTCAAATAAGCTAATAAAAATCCACATGACAATGTAATAATATTAGGTATTGAATACTATAATATAAAAAATAAAGAATAAATAGAGAAAAAGGGTAAAACTTATTTAAATTTGAGATGAGAAAGTTTTTTATATTGTGATAAGAAAATTCATAATATGAATAAGTCCACGCAACTCAAATCTAATAGATAAAATCAAAAACTAAAAATATTGAATAATAAAAATAAACTAGAGATAATGTGAGTATTTTTATAAATCATAAGTTTAGAAAATAAAATAAAGTAAATATACAAACTTAAAAAAATTATTAAATTTTAAAAATTTGAAGAAATATTTTTTAAACCAATATATATATATATATATATATATATCTATGTTATATTAAATAATAGTAGTTGATAATGATATTAAATGAAGTTACAAATTAAAAAGTCACATAAAAATTAATAAGACTATATATTAGATTTAAAAAGTTAGCAAAATTACATTAAATTATTAAAAGTTTACTATTAGAAATGAAAGGATAACTATTTGAATTTGAGATTAGAAAGTTTTTAAAACTATGATATGAATGCTCAAACTATGGATAATACCACGAAATTGAAGTCTTATGTATAAAAAATAATAAAAATAAAAATTTAGAAGTACAAAATAAATTTCTAATATTGGTAATTTTACTAATAAAAATTTAAAAATAAATTTTTATCTTAAAACTAAAAAATAAAGAAAATTTATGTAAAGAAATAAAATGACAGTTAAAATATTACTACAACATTTAGATATAATATGTTCAAATAATTAAGCAAATAGTTTTCTATGATTAAAATACAATTTTATAAATATACGTAATTTAATGAGAGGATACTACAATTGTTTTCTAATACTACAATTTTACATCCATATTTCTAGCTAATATTGAAGAAAATTAATGAGAGGATCTTCTTTTTTTGTTTCCCAACCGGTGTCCGATTCCACATTGGAGCCTGACTATATTCGGATTTGCGCCGCGTAGGGCCCCATTCGGGGGGAAGCACTCCCTACCAAGGATTTTTTCATACTCAGGGCTCGAACCCTAGACCTCTAGTTAAGGAAAGAGCAGTCTCATCCACTGCACCACATCCTTTGGTAGTCATTAAAGGATCAACATAGAGATATAGATACGAATATACATATAAATATAGATATATAGATTAGATTTGTCTAATATCTATTTAGATTATGTATAAGATTCATTAAACTTCTTCCATTAATTATGTTTCTATTTATAATTTTTAATTATTAATGTTGTCCTAAAAATTGCCAAGTGGCTTCATTTTAGCTTTCCACTTGGCTTAACCACAATGCATACTACCCTCCTTTTAATATAATATAGCTATGAAAGACCTAATCTAAGTTTACTACAAGGTTAACAAATACCAACCGTGCACTATTTTCAGCTCAACATTTAACAACTCTATGAATATTCTATACTATCGATTCTTTTTTTTTTTAATTAATAGAAAATGAGCATTTTATTCATCTCCAAAAAAAGGTACACTAAGCTGAGGGAGTCAAAATATGATATCTCCTCCCTAGTTCATCTTGTAAGATAGAGTCGACTAGCTTATAACATTTTAAGATGAGGTAAATGCATTTAAAAGAAAATGAGGACTCCAACCTATACAATAAGGTCCTCTAATAGTTAGTACCCCTACACATGTACAAAAAATGATGATCATGGTGGTTCAAAGGCTATGTTTGATTTCTTCAATTTGGACCTTCGAAGAACAGGTATATTCCATCTATCCATATTCATCAAACCTCTCACTTGAGGTGGTAGATCAGCAAAATCATGAAACACTTGAGCGTGAGTGAGGATATGACTAAGACTGGCGAGCTTATCGGCAACTTGATTACTCTCTCTGTAGTAGTGTTTAAGGGTGAGTCTTGACTGAACCATGAATTCTTTAAGATCCTCTACTTCTTTTGATATCTTCGGGGAAATTGCATATCGACCATTTATGCACTCTACAAGCAACTTTGAATCACTTTCAGCAGTAATATATTGCAACACATTTGACAAGCACCATTTAATGCCATAATCCAGAGCAGAGGCCTCTACCCAGTTACTGGTACCAGTGCCGAGAGGTAGGGAGTATGCAAAAATAAGGTAGCCATATTTGTCTATGATCACACCTCCACCACCATAATTACCTTCTTTACAGCTACCATTGAAATTTAGTTTGACAAATTGAGGAGTAGGCTTGGTCCATTTAACAATAATGGATTTTTCAAGAGAATTGTGCTTCTCATAAGCTTGCTAAAGTCATCCTAGTTTGGAGACAATTGAGACTGCTGGAGTTGACTATTAACAAGTTGAGTTATGGAGAAAAGTATTAAAGAAAGGGATCTCCTCACATTTTCTCTAACATTGTCATATTTGGCCTTGCACCTTTCTCTTCAAATTTCCCAAGAGGCAATAACAGGAAGACATCTAACAATGAGTGTATGGACTGGATTTCTAACCTTGCAACTCCACCAATTCACCATTAATTGTCTATATGGGATGCCTGAGAATGCAATGCCCATAGGTCCACATAAAATTTTCCATAGCTCTTTCGCAAATGAGCCATTGCAAAATAAATGATCCACAGTTTCCACACCACGAGAACCACAACAGCAACATTTGGGAGATATAGAGTATCCCAACCTGGTCACTCTTGTATTAGTAGGAATATTGTCCCTCAAGGCCCTCCAAACAATAAAATTCATCTTGAAGGGAACACCTTTTTGCCAATTAATAATATTCACCCAAGATTTATGTTTATTTTTACTAAATAACTGCCACGCTGAGGTCACAGAAAAGGCTCCGTTGTTGTCAGCTATCAATTTTGGATCATCAGGAGTTGCAGAATTCAAAATAATCTGTAAGTTATTAACTTTATCCATAACATGTTGAGGAAGCAGAAGATCCAAACCTTCCCAATTAATTTGGTTGTTTGAAAACAATCAGAAAGCTTCACATTCTTAGGTTTATGGTTCAGAGGTAAGAAGTTACATAAGGAACCCAACTCTGACCAGTTATCAAACCAAAAGGATACATCGCCTCTTCCAATCTTCCATAGAATTTGTTTATCAACAATCTTTTTGATCTTGCACATAGCATTCCATGACTTAGATTGGCCAGAATACCATTGCTTGACTAAAGGATAGATTCTCTGACAATATTTGGCCATAAGAAAACTCTTCCACGAGGACTGGTCTGTTTGGAAGTTCCACCATTGTTTTGTTGTTAACGCATTACAAATGTCCTGAATTTTTCTGAAATTAGTACCTCCCTCTTCATACGGAAAACAAATATTATCCCACGAAGCCCATGATATCTTTTCTTTTCTATGGAACCTCCGCAAAAAATCTATTCAGCACTCTTGCTTTCTAGTTAAAAACACCTTTTGGGGGATGGATTGCAGCTAGAAGATGAGTTGGTAATTCCATCAGTACATGTTTGATTAATACTTCCCTACCACCAGCGGAGAGAAATTTTGAATGCCACCCTGAGATTCTGTTGATAACTTTGGTTATCATTTCAAAGAATATAAAAATCTTTTTCCTCCCAACATATAGCGGACATCCCAACTATTTGATAGGTAGGACTTTGTGCTCCATCTGAGTGATCCCTTCCACCCTTGAGATCTCATATGGTGGTGTGTTGGGAGAAAGGATAACACATGACTTTTTCTTATTGACCAATTGTCCTGAGGTTTTTTCATATCCAGTAAGAGCCTCCATCAAAAGTACCAACAATTTCCTGCATCCACTAGAAAAAAGAATGATATCATCTGCAAAGGCAAGATGATTAATTAAGGGTCTATTCTTATTCATATGAAAACCTTTAAAATCATCAAGAGAAGTAATAAGATTTAATTTTCTGGAAAGATATTTAGCACATATGACAAAGAGAGAAGGAGAAATAGGATCTCCTTGTCTTAGACCTCTTTCACATTTGAAAAAAGCTTGTTTAGTGCCATTAACAAGTAAAGAATACCAGTTACTAGAGATATGTCTATAAATAATATCAATTCAAGTCTTACAAAAGCTAAGTTTCCGCATAACAACACATAGATATGACTATGACACCCTATCATATGCCTTGGCCATATCCAGTTTCAAAACAATATTTCCTTTCTCATTTGGTTTTCCAATATCTTGAATGATTTCTTGTGCAAGCAAAATATTTTATGCAATAGATCTACCTTTTACAAAGCCAATTTGATTCCAGCTAATCAAATCAGGTAATATAATGCTTAATCTGGAATTAAGTAACTTAGCAAAGAGTTTACTAATAATATTGCACAGGCTAATAGGTCTTATGTCATTAAAATATGGGGAGAGGGGACTTTGGGAAGTATGACTATGCATGTATGTGTAAACCACCTATGTCACGACCCAAATTCTATTAAAGGTCGTGATGGCGCCCAACCCCGATGTTAGGCAAGCTAAAACTGATCAACTAGTGAGTTATCGTATATTTTATTAAACAATCCCAACATGTACTTAACTTAAATTTAAAACATTTGATAAATAACGAATTTATAAGGAAACTGAAATGGAAATGACTAAAGGAGATCATAATTATAGGAATACAACTCCAAATCATGTCTACTAATAAGTGCCAAGGATCTAGTGTAACAAGTGTGTGCGCAACTAGTAGAATATACAAAAGAAGACTACGCTACTATCTGAAATAAGTAGACAGATACAAGCAAAAGAGGAACTCTGGTATGCTGCTGAATGGCTAGGGTGGAGGAAGCTCACGGTAAGTCTCAATCCGAATCAGGTATGCGCGCCTGGCGGATAACTAGATGCACCTGCCTCAGATCCTGTAAAATTAAGTATAGAAGCATAGTATCAACACATAAACAATATGTATCCAGTAAGTATCCCGTCTAACCTCGAAGTAGTGACGAGGAGTCGACTTGACACTTACTAGGGCCAATAACAATATAATTTAAGTGTTACGCTAAGCATGAATAGCATGAATAATAAAGACAGTTTAAGAACAGGGAGAATATATTCTTTCATAAACGACATGTCAATTTCAGTCATATCATGTAACAACTTACATTTCAAAGCATTTAAGCAGTATAAATCATGGGAAGTTCCAAATAAATAACATGCGCAAATTATACCGAGGTCGTACCGCCCGGTCCAATATAATATTAAACTGTGTACTGTCAGAGGGTCGAATGGCGTGAACCATAGATGAATCTATTTACTACCGAGGCGCTCGGCCCGATCCATAAATAATAATTTATTTTCAGAAATCACACATTGTCCATTTACAATCAAGCGTTTTATACAAATTCTTAAGTAAGTGAGTATAATCGTTTATATTTGTTTCCAGCATAACTTAAGTGATTATAGTAACAAGTAAGGACGTAAGCATTGCAAGAATAGCATGATACAGGTCCTAAACTACTCGGATAATTAGTATAATAGTAGCTAGGTACGGACTCTCTTCACCACGTACGTACGTAGCCCGCACAGATAGGTACATACATTTATTTAATTCGCCTATTGGGGGTTAATTCCCTCTCACAAGGCTAGAAAGGAGACTTACCCTGTCCCAAAACTTACTTCCAAACTCAAGAATGTGCTCAAACCCTCAAATCAGAGTCGAACCATCCAAAACTATTCAAATGAGGTAAAAACTAGTCAATATGTGTTCAAAAGTTCATATTCTAACTATTATGGAAATTTTCCAAACCTAAATGCAAGGTTCCTAAAATTCATCCCCAGGCCCACGTGCAAGGATTCCGGAAATTTTTCGAAGGAAGTTGTTACCCATGACTAAAGGAACATAAATATATGATTATCACTAAGTTTCGTGGTAAAAATCTCATTCTTGCCAAACCCTAGGTTTTCTCTAATCCCATGATTTTCAATAATCCTTACATGTTAATCTACCCAAAATCTAAGTATTTAACACTCATGTAGTAGGAATTACTTACCTCCAAAAGCTTGGTGAAAAACCCCTCTCAAGAAGCTCTAGAATCGCCCAACAATGGAATGAAGTGAGCCAAAAATGACTAACTCCCGTATTATATGAAGGCCACTCCTTCAGCGATTCCCTCACCTGCAGTGCATTGACCGCATATGCGGTCCCGATTTTGCGGACAATTGTCCGCTTCTGCAGAAATGGGCTGAGCCTGCTGGGGCCGCACCTGCGGACAGGTGACCGCTCCTGCGGTTCCTCTTCCGCGAATGAAAAGCCACATCTGCGGAACCTAAGCTCCGCTCCTAGGGCTGCATCTACGATGCTCCAACTGCTCCTACGAGCTCGCACCTACGGCTGCCGAATCGCAGGTGCGGTCCCACAAGAACTGGTGCACCAGCAGCTCTTTTGAGCTTTGAACTCGACTTCCGCAACGTCTGAATAGTATCCGGGGCCCCCGATGCCTCGTCCAAACATACCAACAAGTTCGAAATCATAATACAGACTCGCTAAAACTCTCGGAACGCCCAAAACAACATTTAAACTAAGAATCACCACCAAAAACCCATGAATCAAACTTAAGAGTTTCAAGTTCTTCATTTCACTCCCAATGCGCCGAAATGTACTTAAACTACTCGGAATGACACCAAAATTTGTGTGCAAGTCTTAAATGACATTACGGAATTATTCTTGGTCTCGAATTTCTGTTTAGACCTCGATATCACCAAAACACGTTCGAACTCAAATTTAAAGAACTTCTAAAACCTTTAAGAACCAACTTTCACTATTAGGCGTCGAAACGCTCCCGGGTCATATGAAACCCACTCCGAGTATACGCCTAAGTCCGAAATCATGATACGAACCTATTAGAATCGTCAAATCCTGATTCCGAGGTCGTTTACTCAAAATGTTGACCGAAGTCAAACTTGGCCCTTTTGGCCAACCTTAAGGAACCAATTGTTCTGATTTCGCTCCAAACTCTCCAAATCTCCGAACCGACCATCCCCGTAAGTCATATATCAGTAAAAGGAAGTACAGGAAGTCTTATTTAGGGGTACGGGGTTCTAAAAAGCAAAATGACTAGTCGGGTCATTACATTCTCCACCTCTTAAACAAACGTTCGTCCTCGAACGAGTTTAGAATCATACCCGGAGTGCTGAATAAATGTAGATATCTGCTCTGTGTGTCCTCCTTGGACTTCTAGGCCTCCTTCTCAACCAGCTGGCCCCTCCACTGGTCCTTCACTGCGAAAACCTTCTTAGACCTTAATTGGCAATCATGTTTATAAACAATAGCAATTGACTCTTCCTCGTAGCCCAAGCTCTCATCTAGTTGAATGGTACTGAAGTCTAACATATGAGATAAGTTGGTGTGGTACCTCCGGAGCATTGACACGTGAAAAACCGGATGAACTCCTTATAAGCTGGGAGGTAAAGCAAGCTCATAAGCAACCTCCCCAACTATAATGACCTGGTCGGTCGTTCTGTGAGATTAACCTCATTTCCCCTATTTCGGATTTTTCATGTGTTATTTAACCTAATTATGTTTTGTTGGGTCGGTTGGTTCGGTTCGAAGTGGTCGTGGTGAGAAAAGTGACATTCAGTCTCTTAAGTTAGCCTTATGGTTAGAAAAGCCAATCGAATGTTGACTATTAGGTAAGTGACCTCGGAATTTGGATTTTATAGCCCGGATAGCTTCGTTAGGTGATTTGGGACTTAGGAGTGTGTTCCGAATGTGGTTTGGATGTCCGGAGTAGAATTAGGCTTGAAATGGCGAAATTGAGTTTTTGGCGATTTCCGGTGAGCAGTGGAAAATAGGCTATCAGGGTCGGAGTGGAATTCTGGAAGTTGGAACAGGTTCGAAGTATCATTTTGGATGTGTATACAAATTTTCAGGTCAATCGGACGTGTTTTGGGTGGTTTCGACATCTTTGGCGAAATTTAGAAGTTTCTAAGTTCTTAGGCTTGAATCCGAGGTGGAGTTGGTGTTTTGGCATTGTTTTGAGGGTTTCGAAGGCTCGACTAAGTTTGAGTGAGGTTATGGGATGTGTTGGCATGTTTGGTCGAGGTCCCGAGGGTCTCGAGTGAGTTTGGGTAGGTTATCGGACCAAGTACATGGCTTTGAGAGTTGTACATTTTTCTTCTGTTCTGTTGCAGAGGTTTCTTCTTCGCGATCACGTCAGGAAGCTCACAATCGCGTAGAGCATTCATGGAGGCAGTCAAGTTTGTTCTTCATGTTTGCGCAATAGGGGCTGCGATCGCGATGGTTGATTTGGTGAGGCCTCGCGAATGCGTGGGGTTTAGGTCGCGTTCGCGTAAGGTTAAGTGGACCGAAGCTGGGGCCACGTGTTTGTTCATTGCGAACGCGTTCATTGGTCCGTGATCGCGTAGGAGTGAGGGGCAGAGCATCGCGTTCGCATGATGAGGGGCGCGTTCGCATGATGAGGGGCGCGTTCGCATGATGAGGGGTGCATTCGCGTAGTGTTATTTCAGGAGCCAGCAAAGTTGTTCTACGCTATCGCGAGGGTCTTTCCGCAATCGCGATTAAGAAAAAATGCCTGGGCAGAATGTTTAAATAGAGGTCTTCGTTATTTTTAGCCCATTTCTCACCATTTTTGAACGGCTTTGAAGCTTTTTGAGAGGGATTTAAGAGGGAATCGAAGGGAAACACTTGGAGGTAAGATTTTTGAATTCAATACTTGATTCTATGTTGATTTCTAGCTAATTAGACCTAACATTTGTGGGATTTGAACCCTAAATTGGAGAATTAGGGCTTATGATTTGGAGACCTTTGAGTGGGGATTTGAAGGGCCATTTGAGGTCCGATTCTGATGTTCTTGGTATGTATGGACTCGTCGGAGGATAAGGATTCTTGTGATGTGACTTTTTTCAAATTCTGAGACGTGGGTCTGGGGGTCGGATTTGACCAATTTCGGGATTTGTGCTTAATTTTGATAATTTTCGAATGGGCTTCATTCCTTGGCATATAATAATGATATAAATCTGATTTTTGATAGATTTGGAGAAATTGGAGGCCGAGTCTAGAGGAAAAGGCATTGTGGAAGGATTTTAGCCGGTTTTGAGGTAAGTAACGTTTCCAAACTTGGTTCTGAAGGTTCGAAACCCCAAGCTATATGCTATATGATTATAATTTAGGTGACGCACATGCCAAGTAACGGGCGTGCGGGCGTACACCGAGTGATTTGTGGCCTGGATCATCCCATGGCACCGTCTAGTAGCTATTTCGTACTGGTATCCGTACTTTTATTGACGTGGTTAATGTGAACATGCTAGAAATCATGCTAAGTGAAATTCTAAGGCTTCACGCCGAAAATGCTGAGACCCGAGTGGTCGTATATTGTTGTCTCCTTATGTGTTTAATTGATTTTGTATACTCAGTCCTGTCATAGCATATCATTTCATGCCTCAGTCTTGGTAATTGTTGATTATATATATTTATCATTGTTTCGGGCTAGTTCATTCATATGTGAGCCCATGTGTGTCAGACTAGAGAGTAATGGCTGGGTGAGGCCGAGAGCCTGTTATTGAGACAGTTATGAGATCGGACTTCACACCGCAGTGATACTCCAATCATGTCTTCGTTGGCTTGATATAGCGCTTGGGACAATAGGAGCCCTTTCGGAGTCTTTACACCCCCAGTGAGCACATTGATATTGAGGGATGGACCTTCCCTTGACATGGGTCTTGTCCGAAGTTGATGATATGTGAGGGATGGATCGTCCCTGGACATGGATCTTGTCCGAGTGTTGTATTCCGGAGATGGATCTTCTCCGTGGGGGCTGGATTGGCCTTTTCCTCGGTACTGAGTGACTACGGTCACCGGTGTTTATGCATATTCCGGGATAGACTTTCCCTGGTCCTAAGAACCATATACAGTACTGAGTGAACTTTTGTGTGAGAGTTGTGAGCACTATGTGCATTTCCACACTGTTGATACATTGGCATTGGCATATAGGGTACTGAGATATACCTGGGTTGCTTATCATATCGGTCATATTTTGTTTTCATTATCTATTGAAATTGTGAACATGCCTAAATTCGGTGTACTGTTTTCATTACAATTATTGAAGTTCAATCCGTCACTACCTTTCAGCCCGTAGTTTGGGTCCGTTACTTCAGATTTGGTGTACTCACGTTACCCCCTGCACCTTGCGTGAGATCCAGTTACATCGTGACCCGGTAGTGGTTGTTGAGCGGCTGTCAGAGTTCCTTTGGAGGCATCGAGGTAGCAACTGGTGATCGCAGCCTCGATTATCTCCTTCTCTATCTACCTGTCATATTTATTTATTTCAGAAAACTTTATGTTGACATTGTATTTTGATATTCGAGGTTTGGGTTTTCTCTTACTTATGTTTTCAATGATGATTAAACTCTTAAATGCTTTATAAATATAAGACTTTTGCTGCAAATATAATGGATTTTCTGAAAATATCTGTTAACAAATGAAATGTGTTGCTTTCCTGATTTCACGATAGGCGCCATCACAACAGGGTATTTTGGGGTCGTGACAAGTTGCTATCAGTGCTCTAGGTTAAATAGGTCTCGCCAGTCATGAGCAGGTTAAGTAGAGTCTTGCGGATCGGTACGGAGACGTCTGTACTTATCTTCGAGAGGCTACAGAACCCTTAAGAAAAATCTAGCATTCTTGAATTTTGTCGTGCGAATCTATTGATTCCTTGAGCTAAACTTCTGTTGTTTTCATTCTCTCACAGATGGTGAGGACTCGCGCTACCGATCAGGGTGACCAGAAAATAGCTAGACCAGTGAGAGGTTGAGACCGCGATCGAGGCCGTGGCAGAGGGAGGGGTGCAGCCCGCGCAGCAGCCTGGGCAGTACCTGTGGACCCTCCTATTTTTTAGGATCAGGTCCCCGCCGCAAATGTTCCAGTGGGACCGGCTCAGGCACCGGCAGTGCCTATTGTGATCCCGGTTCTTCAGGAGACTCTGGCTCAGTTTCTAACTGTGTGCACCAGCCTTGCACAGGCAGTCGTTATTTCTTCTACTGCCGCTACTTCTCAGGCCGGTGGAGGCACTCAGACTCCAGTTTCCCGTAATCCTGAGCAGGTTTTTCAGGGGCTTCAGACAGCGGGGGCAGATCCAGCCCAGCTAGTTACCCCAGCTCAGGATTTTGTGCTCCCAGTTATGCCAGACGATGAGCAGCGTAGGTTGGAGAGATTTGGTAGACTTCAGCCTCCGACTTTTGGTGGTACTGAGGGCGAGGACGCCTAGGGCTTCTTAGATAAGTGTCAGAGGATTCTTCACACAGTAGGGATATTGGAGGCCAATGGGGTCCCAGTTACTACCTTCCAGTTCTCAGGAGCTGCACTCGCTTGGTGGAAGGCCTATGAGAAGTGTAGACCTGTTGATGCAGCGCCCCTTACCTGGCGTCAGTTCTCCATTCTTTTCCTGGAGAAGTATATACCGCAGTCCCGCAGGGAGGAGCTGCGCAGGGAGTTCGAGCAGTTGCGCCAGGGGGACATCACCGTGACGCAGTATGAGATGAGGTTCTTTGAGTTGACCCGTCATGTTATTTGGCTAGTTCCCACGGATAGGGAGAGGATCATGAGGTTCGTTGATGGCCTCACTTATCAGGTTCGAATTATTCTGACCAAGGAGAGGGTTTATGGTGCTTCTTTTGAGGAGGTAGTTGACATTGCCAGAGAGGTTGAGTTAGTTCGCCGTCAGGAGCGAGTCGAGAGGGAGTCCAAGAGGCCTCGAGGATTTGGTAGTTTTGGTGGTGTTCCTACAGGAGGGAAGTCCTAACACGGTAGAGGCCATCCATTCAGAACAGCTCAGTCAGGTCGCTTAGGTTATCGTGGTGGATCAGCGGGTCGTGGTCCTCGCAGTTCTCATCAGGGGCATCCATCATTCAGTGCTCTTCCAGGCCAGCGTTCATCTCGACCACCATCGGTTCAGGGTTCCTCTGTGCATGGTTCTTCGGGTGGTTATTCAGGTTCTAGGGGTTCCTTTCAGTTCCCACCGTCATTTGTTGAGAAGGGTTGCTTTGAGTGTGGTGATTCGGGTCATATCAAGAGGTTTTGTCCCCGTCTTTCGGGTATTTCATTCTAGCAGAGGAGCCATCCTTCAGATTCAACACCAGTTACTTCACCACCCACCCAGGCAGCTAGGGGTGGGGTCCAGTCAGCTAGAGGCCGCCCTAGAAGGGGAGGTCATGCTCGATTTTATGCACTTCCAGCTAGACCAGATGCTATTGCCTCAGATGCACTGATTACAGGTATTGTTTCAGTATGTCACTGAGATGCTTGGGTCTTATTTGATCCGGGTTCCACGTATTCTTATGTTTCATCATACTTTACTCATTTTTTGGATACGCCTCATGAGTCCTTAGTTACATCTGTTCATGTGTCAACTCCGGTGGGTGATACTATTGTTGTGGACTGTGTGCACAGGTCGTGTATGATATCTATTGGGGGTTTGGAGACCCGAGTGGATCTGTTATTTCTTAGCATGGTTGACTTTGACGTGATATTGGGCATGGATTGGGTATCTCCGTGTCATGTTGTTCTGGATTATCACGCTAAGACTGTGACCTTAGCGATGCCAGGTTTTTGCGAGAGTTGAGTGGAGAGGTTCTGTTGAGTATGTGCCTAGTAGGGTGATTTCTTATCCGAAGGCTCAGCGTATGGTAAAAAAATGGTGTTTATCGTATTTGACTTTTGTGAGGGATGTTAGTGTTGAGACTCCCACTATTGAATTTGTTCCTGTGGTCCGTGATTTTCTGGACATGTTTCCTGCTGACCTGCCAGGCATGCCACCTGACAGGGATATTGATTTTGGTATTGATTTGGTGCCGGTCACTCAGCCTATTTCTATTCCTCCGTATCGTATGGCGCCGGCGGAGTTGAAGGAATTGAAAGACCAGCTTCAGGAAATCCTAGATAAGGGGTTCATTCGGCCTAGTATGTCACCTTGGGGTGCACTGGTGTTGTTTGTAAAGAAGAAATATTGTTCTATGAGAATGTGTATTGACTACAGGCAGTTGAACAAGGTTACAGTCAAGAATAAGTATCTCTTGCCTCGTATTGATGATTGTTCGACCAGCTTCAGGGAGCCAGAGTGTTCTCTAAGATTGATTTGAGATTCGGGTATCATCAGCTAAAGATTTGGGATTATGATATTCCCAAGACAGCTTTCAGGACTCGCTATGGTCACTATGAGTTTATGTTGATGTCTTTTGGGCTGACCAATGCCCCAGCAGCGTTCATGCATTTGATGAACAGTGTTTTTTAGCCGTACTTGGATTCTTTTGTTATTGTGTTCATTGATGACATCCTAGTATGTTCTCGTAGCCAGGAGGAGCACGCTCAACATTTGGGAGTTGTCTTGCAGAGATTGAGGGATGAGAAGTTGTATGCAAAGTTTTCCAAGTGTGAATTTTGGCTTGGCTCAGTAGCTTTCTTGGGGCACGTGGTGTCCAGTGAGGGTATTCAGGTTGATCCGAAGAAGATAGAGGTGGTGCAGAGTTGGCCCAGACCGTCCTCAGCTACAAGGATTAGGAGCTTCCTTGGTTTGGCGGGATATTACCGTTGCTTTGTGGAGGGGTTTTCTTCTATTGCTTCGCCTTTGACCAAATTGACCCAGAATAGTGCTCCGTTCAGGTGGTCGGACGAGTGTGAGGAGAGCTTTCAGAAGCTCAAGACTGCTTTGACCACAACTCCAGTGTTAGTATATCCATCAGCTTCAGGTTCTTATATCATATATTGTGATGCCTCGAGGATAGGCAATTGTTGTGGATGCAGGGGGGTAGGGTTATTGCCTACGCCTCGCGCTAGTTGAAGACTCATGAGAAGAATTACCTAGTACATGATCTTGATCTAGTAGCCATTGTTCACGCCTTGAAGATCTGGCGTCATTATACGGGGTGCATTGTGAGTTTTTTACTGATCACCGTAGTCTGCAGCTTTTGTTTAAGCAGAAGGATTTGAATTTTCGTTAGAGGAGAAGGTTGGAGCTTCTCAAGGACTATGACATCACTATTCTATACCATCCGGGGAAGGCCAATGTACTGGCTGATGCCTTGAGTCGTAGAGCAGAGAGTTTGGGGAGCCTAGCATATCTTCCTGCAGCAGAGCGACCATTGGCACTTGATGTTCCGGCCTTAGCGGGTCAGTTGGTGAGGTTGGATCTATTAGATCCCCACTGAGTATTGGCTTGTGTAGCTTCCAGATCTTCTCTTTATGACCAGATCAGAGAGCACCAGTATGATGACCCACACTTGCTCGTTCTTCAGGACATGGTCCGACGAGGTGATGCCAGGGATGTAGTTATTGGTGATGATGGGGTTATGAGGATGCAGGGTCGGATTTGTGTGCCCAATGTGGATGGGATTCGAGAGTTGATTCTAGCAGAGGCCCATAGCTCGCGGTATTCCATCCATCCGGGTGCCGCGAAGATGTATCGAGATCTGAGACAGGATTATTGGTGGAGGCGGATGAAGAAGGATATTATTGAGTTTGTAGCTCGGTGTCTCAACTGTCAGCAGGTCAAGTATGAGCACCAGAGGCCAGGTGGGTTGCATCAGAGGTTGGATATTTCGGAGTGGAAGTGGGAGCGAATCACCATGGACTTTGTAGTTGGGCTCCCACGGACTTCGAGGAGGTTCGATACTATATGGGTCATTGTGGATCGATTTACCAAGTCCGCGCACTTCATTCCTATTGGTACTACGTATTCTTCGGAGCGGTTATCTGAGATTTATATCAGGGAGATTGTCCGGTTGCATGGTGTCCCAGTTTCTATCATTTCTGACAGAGGTACTCAGTTCACATCTCAGTTTTGGAGGGCCGTGCAGAGAGAGTTGGGTACTCAGGTCGAGTTGAACACAACATTTCATCCTCAGACTGATAGGAAGTCTGAGCGCACTATTCAGATTCTGGAGGACATGTTGCGTGCTTGTGTCATTGATTTCGGGGGTTCATGGGACCAGTTTCTGCCACTCGTGGATTTTGCTTATAATAATAGTTATCAGTCGAGTATTCAGATGGCTCCGTACGAGGATTTGTATAGTAGGAGGTGTAGATCTCTGGTTGGTTGGTTTGAGTCGGGTGAGGCTAGGCTATTGGGCACAGACTTGGTACAAGACGCGTTGTATAAGGTGAAGTTGATTCAGGAGCGGCTTCGCACGGCGCAGTCTAGGTAGAAGAGTTATGCGGATCGGAAGGTCCGGGATGTGTCTTTCATGGTTGGGGAAAAGTTTCTACTGAAGGTGTCACCCATGAAGGGTGTTATGCGGTTCGGGAAGAGGGGAAAGTCGAGTCCCCGGTTCATTAGGCCTTTTGAGGTGCTTCAGAGGGTTGGAGAGGTGGCTTATAGACTTGATTTGCCACCCATCTTATCGAGTGTCCATCCGGTATTCCATGTTTCCATGCTTCGGAAGTATACTGGTGACCCGTCTCATGTCTTGGACTTCAGCTCAGTTCAGGTAGAGGGTGATATGTCTTATGAGGTAGAGCCAGTGGCTATTTTGGGTCGTCAGGTCAGAAGGTTGAGGTCTAAGGATATAGCTTCAGTGAAGGTACAATGGAGAGGACAGCTGGTGGAGAAGTCCAACTGGGAGACCGAGCGGGAGATGCGGAGTAGATATCCTCACCTATTTGAGACTCTAGGTATGTTTCTAGACCCGTTCGAGAATGAACGCTTGTTTAAGAGGGGGAGAATGTAACGACCCGGCCGGTCGTTCCGTGAGATTAGCCTCGTTTCCCCTGTTTCGGCTTTTTCACGTGTTATTTAACCTAATTATATTGTGTTGGGTCGGTTGGTTCGGGTTCGGAGTAGTTGTGGTGAGAAAAGAGACACTCAGTCTCTTAAGTTGGCCTTATGGTTAGAAAAGTCAACCGGAAGTTGACTATTAGGTAAGCGACCTCGGAATGTGGATTATATAGCCCGGATAGCTTCATTAGGGGATTTGGGACTTGGGAGTGTGTTCGGAATGTGGTTTTGATTTCCAGAGTAGAATTAGGCTTGAAATGGCGAAATTGAGTTTTTGGCGATTTCCGGTCGGCAGTGGAAAATAGGCTATCGGGGTCGGAATGCAATTTCGGAAGTTGGAACAGGTTCGTAGTATCATTTTGGATGTGTGTGCAAATTTCCAGGTCAATCGGACGCGTTTTGGGTGGTTTCGGCATCTTTAGCGAAATTTAGAAGTTTCTAAGTTCTTAGGCTTGAATCTGCGGTGGAGTTGGTATTTTGGCATTGTTTCGAGGTTTTCGAAGGCTCGACTAAGTTTGAGTAAGGTTATGGGTTGTGTTGGCATGTTTGGTCGAGGTCCCAAGGGCCTCGGGTGAGTTTCGGGAGGTTATCGGACCAAGTTTGTGGCTTTGAGAGTTGCAAATTTTTCTTCTGTTTTGTTGTAGAGGTTTCTTCTTTGCGATCGCGTGAGGAAGCTTACGATCGTGTAGAGCATTCGTGGAGGCAGTCAAGTTTGTTCTCGCGTTCGCGTAATAGGGGCTGCGATCGCGATGGTTGATTTGGTGAGGCATCGCGAACGCGTGGGGTTTAGGTCGCGTTCGCGTAAAGCTAAGTGGACCGAAGCTGGGGCCACGCGTTTGTTCATTGCAAACGCGATCAGTCGTCCGCGATCAGGTAGGAGTGAGGGGCAGAGCATCGCGTTCACATGATGAGTGGCGCGTTCGCGGAGTGTTATTTCGGGAACCAGTAAAGTTGTTCTTCGCTATCGCGAGGGTCTTTCCACGATCGCGATTAAGAAAAAATGCCTGGGCAGAATGTTTAAATAGAGGTCTTCGTGATTTTTAGACCATTTCTCACCATTTTTGAACGGCTTTGAAGCTTTTGAGAGGGATTTAAGAGGGAATCGAAGGGAAACACTTGGAGGTAAGATTTTTGAATTCAATACTTGATTCTATGTTGATTTCTAGCTAATTAGACCTAATATTTGTGGGATTTGAACCCTAAAATTGGAGAATTAGGGCTTATGATTTGGAGACCTTTGAGTGGGGATTTTAAGGGCCATTTGACGTCCGATTATGATGTTCTTGGTATGTATGGACTCGTGGGAGGATAAGGATTCTTGTGATGTGATTTTTATCAAATTCTGAGATGTGGGCCCGGGGTCGGGTTTGACCAATTTCGGGATTTGTGCTTAATTTTGATAATTTTTGAATGGGCTTCGTTCCTTGGCATATAATAATGATATAAATCTGATTTTGGCTAGATTTGGAAAAATCAGAGGCCGAGTCTAGAGGCAAAGGCATTGTGGACTAGGATTTTAGCCGGTTTTGAGGTAAGTAACGTTTCCAAACTCGGTTCGAAACCCCGAGCTATATGCTATATGATTATAATTTAGGTGGCGCACATGCCAAGTGACGGGGGTGCGGGCGTACACCGAGTGATTTGTGGCCTGGCTCATCCCATGGCACCGTCTAGTAGCTATTTCTGACTGATATCCGTACTTTTGTTGATGTGGTTAATGTGAACATGCTAGAAATCATGTTAAGTCAAATGCTAGGGCTTCACGCCGAAAATGCTGAGACTCGAGTGGTCGTGTATTGCTGTCTCCTTATGTGTTTAATTGATTTTGTATACTCAGTCATGTCATAGCATATCATTTCATGCCTCAACCGCGGTAATTGTTGATTATATATATTTATCATTGTTTCGGGCTAGTTCATGCATCTGTGAGCCCATGTGAGCGAGATTGGAGAGTAATGACTGAGTGAGGCCGAGAGCCTGTTATTGAGATAATTATGAGATCGGACTGCACACCGCTGCGATACACTGACCATGCCTTCGTTGGCTTGATATAGCACTTGGGCCAATAAGAGCCCCTCTGTAGTCTTTACACCCCCAGTGAGCGCATTGATATTGAGGGATGGACCTTCACTGGACATGGATCTTGTCCGAAGTTGATGATATGTGAGGGATGGATCGTCCCTAGACATGGAACTTGTCCGAGTGTTGTATTCGGGAGATGGATCTTCGTTGTGGAGGCTATATTAGACTTTTCCTCAGTACTGAGTGACTACGGTCACCGGTGTTTATGCATATTCCGGGATAGACTTTCCCTGGTCCTGAGAGCCATATACAGTACTGAGTGGACTTTTGTGTGAGAGCTATGAGCACTATGTGCATTTCCACACTGTTGATACATTGGCATATAAGGTACTGAGATATACCTGGGTTACTTATCATATCGGTCATATTCTATCTATTGAAACTGTGAACATGCCTAAATTTTGTGTATTTTTTTCATTACAATTATTGAGGTTCAGTCCGTCACTACCTCTCAGCCCATAGTTTGGGTCCGTTACTTCTGAGTTGATGTACTCACGTTATCCCCTGCACATTGTGTGCGGAACCAGGTACATCGGGACCCGGTAGTGGTTGTTGAGCGGCTGTCAGAGTTCCTTTGGAGGCATCGAGGTAGCAGTTGGCGATCGCAGCCTCGATTATCTCCTTCTCTATCTACCTGTCATATTTATTTATTTCAGACAACTTTATGTCGGCATTGTATTTTGATATTCGATGTAGTAGCTCATGACTCGGTGGCACTAGATGGAGGTTCGAGTTTTCTCTTACTTTTGTTTTCAATGATGATTAAACTCTTAAATGCTTTAAAAATATGAGACTTTTGCTGCAAATATAATGTATTTTCTGAAAATACCTGTTAACAAATGAAATGTATGGCTTTCCTGATTTCACGATAGGCGCCATCACGACTGGGTATTTCGGGGTCGTGACACCAACTCGCCTCAACACCTCAAACGGGCCTATAAACCTGGGACTCAACTTGTCCTTCTTCCCGAATCTCATAATACCCTTCATCGGCGAAACTTTCAAGAGCACCTTCTCGCCAACCATAAATGACACATCCCACGCCTTCTGATCCGCGTAACTCTTCTGTCTGGACTATGCCTTGCGATGTCGCTCCTGGATCAACTTTACCTTTTTCAAGGCATCTTTCACCAAATCTGTACCATATAACTTAGCCTCGCCAGGCTCAAACCACCCGATAGGAGAATGACACTGCCGACCATATAAAGCCTCAAATGGAGCCATCTTGATGCTGGACTGATTACTGTTGTTGTAAGCAAACTCGCCCAAAGGATAGAACTGATCCCACTGTCCTCTAAAGTCAATCGCAAATGCTCTCAGCATGTCCTCTAATATCTGAACTGTCTACTGTGACTACCCGTCGGTCTGTGGGTGAATGGTTGTGCTGAGATCTACACGGGTGCCAGGCCAACTCACTCTGTACGGCTCTCCATAAATGCAAAGTGAACTGAGGACCTATATCCGATATGATGGACATGGGCACACCATGCAACCGGACTATCTCCCGAATGTAAATATGAGCTAACCTCTGAAGTGTAAGTAGTGGCTACTGGAATGAAGTGTACCGACTTGGTCAACCTGTCAACTATAACCCAAACTGCATCGACCTTCCGCGAAGTCCGTGGCAACCCAACTACGAAGTCCATAGTAATGCGCTCCCATTTCCACTTAGGTATAGGCATCTGCTGAAGTAGGCCACCTGACCTCTGGTGCTCATACTTAACCTGCTGGAAACTCAAGCACCTAGCCACATATTTAACTATGTATTTCTTCATCCGCCGCCACATGTAATGCTGCCTCAGGTCGCAATACATCTTCGTAGCACTGGGATGAATAGAATACCGTGAACTGTGTGCCTCCTCTAGAATCCTCTCCCTCAAGCCATCAACATTAGGAACACATAGGTGACCCTGAAGTCGCAGAACACCATCCTCGCCAATAGAAACCTCATTGGCACCACCCTGTAGTACCGCCTCTCTGAGAACTGCCAAGTGCGGATCAGCAAACTGTCGAGCCTTGATCTGTCCCAATAATGAAGACTGAGAAACAACACATGCAAGAACTCGGCTGGGCTCTGAAATATACAGCCTCAAGAGTCTGTTAGCCAAGGACTGAATGTCCAAAGCTATTGGCCTCTCCTCCACTGAAATTAATGCCAAGCTACCTATTGTCACGACCCAATTTAACCCTCTGAAAGGTGTCGTGACGGCACCTAGTCCTTGCGACTAGGTAAGCTTATTATTGCAAAAAAATTTAAAGAAACACAACGATAAAATATAAACAATATAATTTAAATAACAAGGGTAGTGTCGCTCGGCATATACAATAATAACATCCCAAAACCTGGAATATCGTGAAACACAAGCTTCTATAAGTCTATATATCTCTATACAAAACTGTCTGAAGAAAACCAAAGAAAATCTCTAGGCGAGGGAATAGAAGGGGACTCCGAGGATCTGCAGACGCGAGCAGAAGTACCTTGAAGTCTCCTGCAATCAGCAAGCACGCACTAACCCCGAGGCTGATAGATCGTACCTGGATCTGCACATGAAAACATGTGCAGGAAAGGGCATGAGTACACCACAATGGTACCCAGTAAGTGCCAAGCCTAACCTCGATCGAGTAGTGACGAGGTCAGGTCAGGGCCCTACCGGAGTAAAATATAAAGAATTAAGCAGTAAATGATTTAAGTATAATTTATGGTAAAACAGTTAAAGAAATTCACAAAATTGAATAGTCAAGGGAGCCCTTGGCTCAGAACAAGGAAAACACAATAGGAAATTTCCCGGGATACCGTCCCGTAGTTCCGAATAATTATACAGTACAGGGGGGTCTCCCAGAATATGTCTGTAGTCCCAAAATAAATATGAAGTGCTGGGGGATCTCCCGGAATACGTCTGTAGTCCCAAAGTAAATATGCAGTACAGGAGGATCTCTCGAAATACGTCTGTAGTCCCAGAATAAATATGCAGTACAGGAGGATCTCCCGGAATACGTCGCAGTCCCAAATTAAATATGTTTTGCTGGGGGATCTCCTGGAACACGTCTGTAGTCCCAAAATAAATATGCAGTGCTGGGAGATCTCCCGAAATATATCCGTAGTCCCAAAGTAAATATGCATCTTAAAATGATATGATAGTTGCAGCACCGAAATATACAGTTTAGACTAAACGCAACCAAGGAATGTAAGAATCTACCTAATCATGCTGCACCAAAATTCAAATGGACAATTAAAACACGTAGGCATGCTTTCCTAATCTAAACTAAATGGTTTAACATAGTAGTACAGTTCAAACAAAGGAAACAGTTTATGATTTAGAAGAAAGACGGGATTTTTACAACAATAGCCCATGTACGTACTCGTCACCTCACATACACGGTGCTCACACACTAATAAGTACAAATCCTAAGGGGAAGTTCCCCACACAAGGTTAGGCAAGTCACTTATCTCGAACCGCTCAAATTAACCCGATATCACGCTCTTGCCATGAGTATCCGACTCTGAATGGCCTAAATCTAATCAAACCAATTGTATAATGTAAATATAACTACAAGTAACTAATTTAGATAATTAATTCAAAGCTAAAGCATTAAAATAGGAAAAATGCCCAAAAAGTCTCCCCGGCCCCACAACTCGAAATTGGGCAAAAGTTACCAATTTAGAATACACACTCACTCACGAGACCACTCGTCCAAAAATTATCTAATTTCGACGCCTAAAACCCGATCAAAACTCAGAAATTCCCCAAATTCCCACTTTCTCACTCAAATTCCTTGGTTAAATGAAGAAAACTACAATAGATTGATGAAATGTAAACGAAATAGGGCTAGGAATCGTTACCCACTGACTTCCTCTCCAAAACCCTCGTAAAATCGCCTTCTCTAGAGCACAAAATTGAATTTGGGTGAAATGAGAAATTTCCCTCGATTCTGTCCTCTTCAGCTGTGATTTCCGCATCTGCGAACCAAGGACCGCACCTCCGGACAACCAATCGCAGGTTCGAAGTCCACTTAACTGGGCTGGGACCGCATCTGCGAGCACTGGGCCGCACCTGCGAGCCCGCTTTGTGGTCCCCTGGCCGCACCTGCGCTTTTAGAAAACAAAGCCCAATTCCACATCTGCGCCATTCCTCCCGCACGTGCGAGTCCGCACCTGCGGCCTTCCTTCCGTAGGTGTGAAACACCAGAACTAGCAAAAATTCATATTTTCCTAAGTCCAAATTTCAATTCGCTAGGCATCCGAAACACACCCGAGGACCCCGTGACCTCAACCAAACATACTAACAAACCCTATAAAACCATACGAACTTAGTCGAGCCTTCAAACCACATCAAACAACATCAAAAACATGAATTAAGCACGGATTCAAGCCTAAGGAACTTTGGATTTTCCAAATTCTACAAACGATGCCGAAACACATCAAACCTAGTCCGAACGACATCAAATTTCACATAGGTCACAAATGACACTAGAAACCTACAGCCACTTCCAGAATTCCGTTTCGGGCTCGATATTATAATTCCCTCTACCGGTCCGAAACTCCAAAATTTCGACCTTCGCCAATTCAAGCCTAAATGAGCTTTGGACCTCCAAATCACATTTCGGATGCGCTCCTAAGCCCAAAATTACTCAACGGAGCTAACGAAATCGACAGAATTCCAGTCTAGAGCCGTCTTCACACAAATCCGACTACGGTCCAAATTCTAAGACTTAAGCTCACATTTAGGGACTAAGTGTCCCAAAACACTCCGAATTTCCCAACCAATCACTCCGGCAAAACCCAATAGCAGAAACAAATATGGGGAAAACAGTTATTAGGGGATCGAGGTTCTAATTCTCAAAATGACTGGCCGAGTCATTTCACCCATATTCTCTACCTTCCTGCTTAAGGCATTCGTGACCACATTTGCCTTGCCCTATTGATAAAGAATGGTGATGTTAATACTTCAGTAACCATCTATGTTGCCTCAAATTTAGATCCTTTTGCTTAAACAAGTGCTGCAAACTGCGGTGGTCGGTATAAACCTCACAAGACACCCCATATAAGTAATGCCTCCAAATCTTAAGAGCATGAACAATCACGGCCAACTCCAAATCGTGCACGGTGTAGTTCTTCTTGTGAATCTTCAGCCGGAGTGAAGCATATGCATTAACTCGTCCCTCCTGCATTAATACACATCCCAAGCCAACGCGTGAAGCATCTCAATAAACTATATACATCCCCGAACCGGAAGGCAACACTAGAACTGGTGTTGTGGTCAAAGCTGTCTTAAGCTTCTGAAAGCTCGCCTCACACTCGTTGGACCATCGGAACGGGGCAACCTTCTGGTTTAATCTAGTTAAAGGTGCTACAATGGATGAAAAACCCTCCACAAACCAGAGATAATAACCTGCCAACCCCAAGAAACTCCTGATCTCGGTCGCTGAAGTAGGACGAGGCCAACCCTGAACAACCTCAATCTTCTTGGGATCCACCTTAATACCCTCTCCTGATACAACATGCCCCAAGAACACCACAGAATCCAACCAAAACTCACACTTGGAGAACCTAGCATATAACTTGTGTTCCCGCAAAGTCTGAAGCACTACTCTCAAATGCTGCTCGTGCTCCCCCAGGATACGTGAGTAAATCAAGATATCATCGATGAAGACGATAACAAAAGAATCAATATAAGGCCTAAACACCCGGTTAATCAAATCCATAAATGTTGTTGGGGCATTAGTCAAACCAAAGGACATTACTAGAAACTCGTAATGACCATATCTAGTACGGAAGGCAGTCTTCGAAACATCTGAGTCCTGAATATTCAGCTGATGGTACCCCGATCTCAAGTCAATCTTAGAAAACACCCTAGCACCCTGCAACTGGTCAAACAAATCATCAATACGGGTCAACAGGTACTTGTTTTTGATGGTGACTTTATTCAACTAGCGATAATCAATGCACATCCGCATAGTCTCATCTTTCTTCTTCACAAATACTACCGGTGCACCCCAAGGTGATACACTCGGTCTGAAAAATCCCTTTGCTAGCAACTCCTCAAGCTGTTCTTTCAACTCCTTCAATTTTTTCGAAGCCATACGGTACGGTGGAATAGATAGGTTGTGTTCATGGAGCAAGGTCAATGCAAAAATCAATATCACGATCTCACGGTATGCCTGGAAGGTCAGAAGAAAACACATCGGCGAACTCCCGGACCACTGGCACTGAATCAATCGTCGGAGACTCTACGGTAGTGTCCTGAACATAGGCTAGATAGGCCAAACAACCCTTCTCAACCATATGTCAAGCCTTCAAAAAAGAGATAACCCGACTGGATGTACTGACAGATGAAACTTTCCACTCCAACCTCGTCAACTCTGGCATCACTAGGGTAACAATCATGGCATGGCAATCAAGGATGGCGTGATATGGAGATAACCAGTACATACTTAGGATGAACTCTAAGTTGATCATATCAAGTAACAGAAGATCTTCTCTAGTCTCAAAACAACAGAATGTGACCACACAGGACCGATAGATCAGATCCACAACCACGGAATCGCCCGCAGGAGTGGACACATAAACAGGAGTACCCAAGACTCACGAGGAATATCCACGAAATGAGAAAACAGAGATGATACATATGAATTGGTAGACCCTGGATCGAATAGTACTGAAGCATCCTTACCGCCGACGGAAATAATACCTATGATAATGTCATCTGAGGCCAATGCATCTGGTCTGGCCGGAAAAGCATAGAATCTGGCTGGAGCGTCGGCTGGATGGCCTCCACCAGACTTAGCAGTAGCTGGCTGACCTCCCCTTGCCTGGCCTCCACCTCTAGGACGACCCCTGCCAGTCCGCCATCCGTCTCCGCACGGCCGGACAACCGGTGCTGAAATCATGGGCTGTTGACCCTGCTGCATTGCCTTTCCCCGAAGTCTGTGGCAGTATCTTCTCATATAAGCGATATCTCCGCACTCTAAACGGCCCCTCGGTGCGGTAGCCTACTGCCCTGATGTCTGACCCTGATGGACTGTAGACCCATTGAAAGAAGCCTGAATAGCGGGTGGGCGGTATGAACTCTCCGGCATAGCACTAAAATAGGATCTGGAAGAACCCTGGTGACCTGAGTACACACTGGAAGAACCCTGGATGGATGGTGGGCGGTAAGAACTCTTTGGTATGGTGCTGAAATAGGGGCGCGCTGGAGCACCTCGAGGAGGTGGTGGTGCGAAATATGGGGGCCTTCTAGGTTTACCCCTCCCAAACTGGCCTCTGCCTCTAGTCGGGGCACCACTAAACTCTCCACAGAAACAGGCCCTCTTGTCCTACTGCATCTGCTCTCTAACCCTATGACGATAGCCCTCAATCCTCTGAGTAATCTCCACTACCAGCTGATAAGGAGTCCCCATCTTGACCTCTCGGGCCAAGTTGGCCCTGATACCGGAGTGAAACCCCGCAAAAAATCTCCGCCTCTCTTTGCGTCCGTAGGGAGTATCATGAGAGCATGGCGAGACAACTCAGAAAACCTTGCCTCATAGAGAATGCGCTCAAACCCTCAAATCGGAGTCGAACGATCCAAAACTATTCAAATAAGGTAAAAACTAGTCAATATGTGCTCAAAATTTTATATTCTAACTATTATAAAAATTTCTCAACCCTAAATGCAAGGTTCCTAAAATTCATCCCCAGGCCCATGTGCCAGGATTCCGGAAATTTTCGAAGGAAGTTTTTACCCATGACTAAAGGAACATAAATATACGATTATCACTAAGTATCATGGTCAATTTCGTGGTAAAAATCTCATTCTTGCCAAACCCTAGGTTTTCCTCTAATCCCATGATTTTCAATAATCCTTACATGTTAATCTACCCAAAATCTAAGTATTTAACTCTCATATAGTAGGAATTACTTACCTTCAAAAGCTTGGTGAAAAACCCCTCTCAATAAGCTCTAAAATCGCCCAACAATGGAATGAAGTGAGCCAAAAATGACTAACTCCCGTATTAAATGAAGGCCACTGCCTTCAGCGATTTCCGCACCTGTGGTGCGTTGACCGCATCTGCGATCCCGCTTTTGCGGGCAACTATCCTCTTATGTGGAAATGGGCTGGATCAGCTAGGGTCGCACCTGCGGACAGGTGACTGCTCATGCGGCTCCACTTCTGCGGAAGAAAATCCACATTTGCGGAACCTGGGCTCTGCTTCTAGGGCCGCATCTGCGATGCTCCAATCGCTCCTGCGAGCTCGCACCTACGGCTGCCCAACTGCAGGTGCGGTCGCACCAGAATTGGTGCACCAGCAGCTTTTTTTAGCTTTGAATTCGACTCGTGCAACGTCCGAATGCTATCCGGGGCCCCCGAGGCCCCATCCAAACATATCGACAAGTTTGAAATCATAAGACGGACTCGCTCGAACTCTCGGAACGAAAACCGAAACAACATTAAAACTAAGAATTGCCACCCAAAACCCATGAATCAAACTTAAGAGTTTCAAGTTCTTCATTTCATTCCCAATGCGCCGAAATGTACTTAAACTACTTGAATGACACCAAAATTTGCGTGCAAGTCTCAAAGACATTATGGAACTATTCCCGGTCTCGAAATTCCCTTTGTACTTTGATATCACCAAAACGCGTTCCAACTCAAATTTAAAGAACTTTTAAAACCTTTAAGAACCAACTTTCACTATTAGGCGCCGAAATGCTCCCGGGTCATCCAAAACCCGCTCCGAGCATACTCCTAAGCCCGAAATTATTATACGAACCTATTGGAACTGTCAAATCCTGATTCTGAGGTCGTTTACTCAAAATATTGACCGAAGTCAAACTTGGCTCTTTTGGCCAACCTCAAGGAACCAAGTTTTTTCGCTCCAAACTCTCCAAATATTTGAACCAACCATCCCCGCAAGTCATAAATAAGTAAAAGCAAGTACAGGAAGTCTTATTTAGGGGTACAGGATTCTAAAAAATAAAACGACCGGTCGGGTCGCTACAACCTAGGAAGTTCTGCCCCACAAAAAATAGAAATAAATGATTGAATAATATTAGAAGCAACAATGGACCAACAGGTTTGAAAATTTTTTGCAGTAAAGCCATCGGGGTCAGGTGAACTATCTGGATCCATTGATTGGATACATGATTTCAATTCCTCCTCAATAGGCAATGCAATCAACTTGTGATTAACATCATCGAAATAGCAGGTTCTATAATATCAAAATCAGAAAAATCATTATGCTCATGTTTTTGGGAGAAGAGTCCCTGAAAATATCTCACTGCATCTCCTGAGACCTCTTTAGACCCTTCCACCCATTGAAAAAATTCATTCTGGATCTTGTTGATGCTCAATCTCCTTCTCTTATCTTTGATGACATTTTGGAAGTAGGCAGTGTTAGAATCGCCATCAGTTAGCTATTTAGCTCTAGCTTTTTGTCTTAAAATAGAATCCTGGATCTTGAGATATCTGATGTACTCTGCCCTGATTTTGTTCAAGTTGGTTCTATTAACATCACTGTTATTATTTATGGTAAGAAGTTCAAGATAGGAGATTTCCAATTCCATTATTTTAGATTCTTCATGGATATCTCCATAAGCCTCCCTAGACCAAGAATTAAGTCTCGAGGTTGTCTTCTTCAAGTTCTGATGCAGGATCCATAAAGGATTGACTTGTCATTCTTCTTCCCGTGTGCTTTTAACAACATCAAGAAAATTCACATCCTCAGTCCAGAAATTGAGAAATTTGAAGTATTTAACATATGTCTTTATGTATGGTAGAATTGAGCTAAGAGTGGCACATGATCAGAGCAAGCACTGGCCAAATGTGTAACAATAGTTCTACCAAACAAGTTAAACCACTCAGAGTTGTACACCATCCTATCCAATCTCTTCCAAACAGTATTAGGAGGTCCTCTGTTGTTGCACCATGTAACAATATTCCCCAGAAAACCTGCATTCTGCAAACCACATTCTGTCAAACACTCTAAAAAATCATAACTTTTGTCAACTCTTTAAGGATTTTGTAGGATTATATAAAACTGGAAACAAATGTAAACTGGAAAAAAAACATTGAGTATAAGTAGTAAAGAATTTTGTATTCTCCTTGAGTAGTGTATAAAACAGTGAAACAATCTATTAAGGTAATGAGTTTTGTTTTTGATGTAAATGGCAAGTGGTCAATATAACATTTTACGATATAAATTAATGCACGAAACAAGCAAGGCTAATGAAGGGAAAAAATGAGGCTACTAAATTGTATTCCAAATCCAAACTCAAGAGTCGTTAAATATAAAGCAAGCAATTTGATTGGACGAACTTTTGCTCCCACTTTGTATGCATATCAAACCTCCTACGAATCTCATGTACATTAAACCCATAACTAAGCTCTTTTATTACATTATGTGGATGTTCATATATTTTGCATCGTTTAAAATAAAGTTGGATAATAAATTTTATTGTTGCTTTGTTTTCTTTAAGTGTTCTTGAATCCCGGAGGTAGAATTGTATACAGTCAAAATAGGCTTGCTCATCGTATGACCAATCGAGACTAGAGCATGATAGGTCGAGGTTCAACCTCGTGTTATATCGAGGCATGGTGCGAAGTTAGACTGCTGAAAGACCAATCAATGTCGAGATCGGCCAAGATCGAGACCAAGGAAAATAGAGATCGAACAAGACCGATGGATGTTTACCTATTCAAGTAATGGGAAGCCAAAATATTCGTAATCGAGAAAGGATCACGGCGGAAATCTCGGCATGTATCAAGATAAGGCCGATGAATGATCCAATCATGGAATTTCTTACTGTATTTAGAGTTGTAACTAAAGTAGGACTCCCCTACTATATAAAAAGGGGTCTGATCATTTGTAAAGGACATTACATTCACGCAATACAAAGCAATACATTGCCTTCTTTTAGATTTCAATATCCTGTTATTCTGTCCCTATTTCAGTAGAATCTTCACTTGGTTCGAGGGCGACCTAACTCGAGGGCCAAAGCTATACGTTTCATTTGGTTTGTATTTATTTCTCTTTACAGTCAATTTCAATATCAATTTTTATATTTTCTCAGTTTGTGCCAAGTAAAATCATGTGTCCTTAAAACCGCGTATAAATTCAATTGTTATCCGTTTTTAGGGTAAACAGTTTGGCGCCCACCGTATGGCTAAGGATAATAGTGATTGCCTGGTACTAACCTTCGTAACACACACTATTTTACACTTGCTCTTATGAGTATCTTTGATTCCAGGATCAACATGTCAAACTCTCAAGCAGCACCCGTACACATGGACAATGACCTCAGTCACCATGACGAAAAGGACAACATAGCCGCCCCAGGGAATGAAGAACCTCCAATTGACCTCGATGGAGTTTCAGCCGTAGACCCAATCGACGTCAGCTCCCATGTTGCCATTAATGAAAATTTGGCCGTCGATCCCGAGAATAGCGTCTGCAGAGATGTTCGATCGGCCGGTTAGAGCACACAAGGCGGTGAAGAAGGCGGAATCAACCTTCGAGTGATATTCGAGATGTCGTAGGCTCAACAAGGTGCTATATCACAACTCCAAAACAAGAACCATGCACCAACCAGGATCAAGCCCGAGTCGTCCTAGGAAGTTGTTCACATGGACGAAGCGGTGTCAAGGAGATCGAATGGAAATGACTCAGGTCCCGTAATCATGAAAAAACTTGAGGAACTAACAAAGCGAGCTGAATCAGGGGAAAAGAAGATTGAAGAAAATGACAAGAAGGTGGAAACCTATAATTCCATGGTTGATCAAATCCCGGGGGCACCACCGATATTGAAGGGTTTGAATTCAAAGAAGTTCGAACAAAAGCCTTTCCCCCCGAGAGCGGCTCTTAAAACGATTCCTAAGAAGTTCCGCATGCCAGAAATTCCCAAGTATAATGGAAGAATCGACCCCAATGAGCATGTCACTTCTTACATATGTGCGATTAAGGGGAATGATCTGGATGATGATGAGATCGAGTCCGTATTATTGAAGAAATTCGGGAGACCTTGTCAAAGGGAGCGATGACATGGTACCATAATTTTCCACCCAACTCGATTGATTCTTTTTCCATGCTTGTAGATTCTTCTATTAAAGAACACATCAGAGCCATAAAGGTCGAGACTAGGAAGTCGGACCTCTTCAAGGTAAATTAGAAAGATGACGAGATGCTCAGAGAGTTTGTGTCTCGGTTCCAAATGAAATGAATAGATCTACCACTGGTCGTTGATGATTGGGCTGTTCAAGCCTTCACTCAAGGACTAAATGTATGAAGCTCAGTGGCTTCACAACAGTTGAAGAAAAACTTGATTGAATGCCCAGTTGTTACCTGGGCCGATGTGCATAATCGGTACCAATCGAAGATGAGAGTTGAAGACGACCAGTTGGGGATTCCTTCCGGGTCCGTTTATCTTATCAGTCCCGTCGACAGAGTCAAAAGGGATATCGATCGAGAACCACAGTCGAACAGGAAACGTTACCAGCCATATAATAGAGATCATAGAGGCAACGGACCTGCACGCAACCCTGTTCGAGGTGAAAGGAGAAATGATCGAGGCCAGAGCCCTCGAGGGCTCATGAGCGAGAATGGTTTTGACAGGAATGTTGGGCTCAAATAAGCACCATGGCTGTCAGAATATAACATCAGTGTTGATTCATACGCCATCGTATCGGCTATCGAATGCATCAATGATACTAGATGGCATCAACCTGTGTAGATAAATCAAGCCCAGAGAAATCCCAACCAAATGTGCAAATATCATGGCACTCATTTCCATAGAATAGAAGATTGCAGAAAGTTGAGGAAGGAAGTAGCCCGGTTGTTCAATGACGGGCACATTTGGGAATTCTTAAGTGATCAAGCCAAGAATCACTTCAGAAATAGAGATTCCAACAGACAGAACGAGAAAGAAGAACTGCAACACGTCATTCACATGATTATAGGAGGGGTAGATATTCCCCAAGGACCAGTATTGAAATGCACCAAGGTGTCGATCACAAGGGAGAAGTGAACTCGGGATTACGTACCAGAAGGAACCTTGTCTTTCAACGATGAGGACACATAAGGGATCATGCAACCCCATAAAAACGCACTTGTAATATTTGTACATATGAATAAGACTCAAGTTAAACGTGTTTTAATTGACCCAGGTAGCTCGACCAACATCATTCAATCGAGGGTCGTAGAATAACTCAGCTAACAGGATCAAGTTGTGCCCGCCGCCCGAGTATTAAATGGCTTCAACATGGCATGCAAAACCACCAAATGCAAGATAACTTTTCCAGTAAACATGGTCGGGACCATCCAAGAGACGAATTTCCATGTGATCGAGGGCGATATGAGGTATAATGCCCTGTTCGGGAGGCCATGGATCCACAACATTAGGGCAGTGTCCTTGACCCTTCACCAAGTTCTAAAATTCCCGACATAAGAGGGAGTCAAAACAGTCTACTAGGAGCAACCCGCTGCCAAGGAAATGTTTGTTGTCGATGAAGTAATTTCGATATCGGCACTCTCATCGACGAAGGTGTCAATTTCGAAGGGAAAACAGGAGGCCGAATAGCAACCACAGACGCCAGCCTCGACCCAACTAGAGAAGCAGGGGACTAACGAAGATGACGATTATGGGTTCCCTCGATCCTTCATAGTCCCCAATGATTTTGATGCCACCAAGTCAACGGTCGAAGAGTTGGAACAAGTCATACTGATCGAACATCAGCCCGAACAAAAGGTATACCTAGGCACGGGATTAACTCCCGAGCTCAGGAAAAGAAATTATTCAATTCTTTACGACTAACATAGATTGCTTCACTTGGTCCCATATCAACATGACAGGGATCCCACCGGACATCACCACCCATAAACTAAGCCTGGACCCGAAGTTCCATTCGGTGAAGCAAAAAAGAAGAACCCCGTCTGAGACCAAACATGCTTTCATCAAAGACGAGGTAACCAAACTTCTTAAAATAGGGTCTATCCGGGAAGTAAAATATCACGAAAGGTTAGAAAACATAGTAGTAATCCCTAAAAAGGGAAAAAAACTTAGAATGTGTGTAGATTACAAAGATATAAATAAAGCATGCCCCAAGGATTCTTTTCCTTTGCCGAATATCGATTGCATGATCGATGCCACAGCCGGCCATGAGATCCTCAGTTTTCTCGATGCCTTTTTCGGGTACAACCAAATACAGATGAAGTCGAAAGATCAGGAAAAGACCTCGTTCATCACCAAGTATGGTACCTACTGCTATAATGTAATGTCATTCGAATTAAAAAATATTGGTGCTACTTATCAACGCCTTAAATCGGATGATCGAAGAACAAATAGGGAATCTATGGAAATTTATATTGATGACATGATAGTTAAGTCCCTGCAAGCAGAGGACCTTTTGAAGCATTTGCAGGAAACTTTCAGTATATTGAAAAAATACAACATGAAGTTGAACCCGAAAAAATGCGCTTTCGGGTCGGGTCAGGCAAATTTCCCGGTTTCATGGTATCCAACCGAGGAATCGAAATCAAACCCCACATGATCAAAGCTATCGAGGACATCGTAGTAGACAACATAAAGGTTGTACAAAGGTTAACCGGGCGCATAGCCGCCCTGGGGCGATTCATCTCGAGCTCCTCCGATAAGAGACATCGATTCTTCTTGTTCCTGACGAAGAAGAATAACTTCAGATGGACCCCGGAACGCTAGCAGACCTTTGAGGATATTAAACGGTACTTATCGAGCCCGCCACTGCTTTACACGCCGAGGGCAGATGAACAACTTTACTTGTATTTGGAAGTATCAGAGATAGCGGTAAGTGGATTCCTGGTCCGAGAAAAATTGGCAGTATCGGAGATAGCGGTAGTTGGACCTTAGGTGAGGCCGAAACTAGATATCCCCACCTAGAAAAATTGGCGCTCGCTTTGATAAGCGCCTCTAGCAAACTAAAACCATACTTTCAATGTCACCCCATATGTGTTGTAACAACTTATACACTTCGAAATATTTTGCATAAACCCGAGTTTTCGGGACGGTTGGCCAAATGGGCCGTAGAAATCAACGGGTATGATATTGGATATCGACCCCGAACAACCATTAAGTCTCAAATCTTGGCAGATTTCGTGGTTGACTACACGCCGACTCTAGTACCCGAAGTCAAAAGATAACTGTTGGTAAACTCGGTACGTCCTCGAGAATCTGGACCCTCTTTACGAATGGTGCTTCGAGCGTAAAGGGGTCCAGACTCGGCATCATGCTAAAACCACCCACAAGTAACGTAGTTAGACAATCTATTAGAACTGTAAAATTGACTAACAACGAGGCCAAATATGAGGCCATAATTGCAGGTCTCGAACTAGCCAAAGGCTTGGGAATGGAGGTGATCGAAGCCAAATGCGGCTCCCTCCTCGTGGTGAATTAGGTTAACAGAACCTTTGAAGTTCGAGAAGAACGAATGCAAAGATACCTGGATAAGCTACAAGTAAATTTACACTGATTTAAGGAATGGACTTTGCAACATGAGCCTCGAGGTAAGAATAGTGAAGTCGATGCCCTCGCAAACTTAGGGTCATCGGTCAAAGACAACGAGCTCAATTCGGGGCTGTCGTGCAGCTTATGAGGTCAGTGGTCGAAGAAGGCCATGCCGAGATAAACTCTACAAGTTTGACCTGGGATTGGAGAAATAAATACATAAAGTATTTGAAGAACGGGAAGCTTCCCTCAGATCCAAAAGAATCGAGAACCCTACAGACAAAGGCATGGCGATTCATCTTTTTCGAAGACAAAACCTTGTTCAGAAGAATGTTTGATGGTCCACTAGCAATATGTCTAGGACCTGGAGATACTGAATATGTTCTGAGGGAAGTTCATGAGGGCATTTGCGAAAATTATTCCGGTGCCGAATCATTGGTCCACAAGATAATCAGAGCCGGATACTACTGAATCGACATGGAAAAGGATGTGAAAGTTGTTCAAAAATGCGACAAGTGCCAAAAACATGCACTGATGATTCACCAACCCAGGGAACTACTCCATTCAGTCTTGTCCTCGTGGCCATTCATGAAGTGTTGGCCCTCTTCCATGGGCACCACGTAAAGCTCAATTTATTTTATTTATGATTGATTATTTTTCTAAGTGTTTGAAGCACAGGACTTCGAGAAAGTTAGGGAGAAAGAAGTCATCGAATTCATTTGGGATCACATCATATGTAGATTCGGGATGCCATCCGAGATTGTGTGTGATAATGGAAAATAATTCATCGGCAGAAAAGTGACCAAATTCCTCGAGGATCACAAGATCAAAAGAATCCTATGAACACCTTAACATCCCAGCGGGAACGGGCAAGCCGAATCGACCAACGAAATCATCATCCAAAATCTTAAGAAGAGGCTAATTGACGCCAAATGAAAGTGGAAGGAAACTCTACCCGAAGTTCTTTGAGCATACCGCACGACATCGAAGTTCAGTACCGGGGCTACCCCGTTCTCGTTACTTTATGGAGTCAAAGCTCTTATACTGGTTGAATTCGGGGAACCAAGTATCAGGTTCCGATATGCAACAAAGGAGTCCAATGACTAGGCCATGAATACGAGCCTAGAACTATTGGATGAAAGGCGTGAAGCCGCCCTCATCCGAGTGGCCACCCAAAAATAATGAATCGAGAGATACTACAATCAAAGAGACAATCTTTGATATTTTAACGTCGGGGACCTAGTGCTAAGGAAAGTCACCCTCAACACCTGAAATCCAAATGAAGGGAAATTGGGTCCAAACTGGGAAGGACCGTATTAGATTCTCGAGATCACCGAGAAAGGGTCCTACAAGCTCGAAACGATGAATGGAGAACAACTACCGAGCAATTGTAACATATCTCACCTAAAACGATATTACTGCTAAGGTACGACCCCATTCTATTTCCTTTTTATTTCAGACTAACACTTGCAGGTGGTCAACAAGAATCGACGATGGATTTTTCGGCGAACGGAACGAAGTCTTTAGGTCTGAAAGCACGTATTGCACTCTTTTTCCTTTAGATCAGTTTTGTCCTAAATGGGTTTTTAGCGAGGTTTTTAACGAGGAAATAATGAATCGTGCTAACTTAGAATTAATCCCGATTGCGAATCGGCATCAAGGATCAATTCAACAATATTCGAGGTTCCTTTATAATCAACCTTGAATACTCGGGGGGCTACCCTCGAATATGCATTATCTTCGAATATCGACTCCAGCGAGGAAACTGTTTCACTAAAGGGGGGTCTCGATAGATAGGATTTATTATAAAGTCTAAACGGTCAAAACGAACCGTGCCCAGGTGGATTGTTCGAGCCTTGGCATAAATATGTACGCTTGTATGGCTGTTTTGATCAAGAATAAAGAGAAGTACTTTCCTTGCAAACATCTTATGCTAAGGCTACCCTCGGCAAAGTCTTTCACAAAGAAAATAGGCCTTTGACAAAGAAAAAATTCTTTCACAACTGGTTCTAAAAGGCTACCCTCGGCAAAGTCTCAAACTTAAGACATTTTCGGGAAAACAAACTTCGATAGCATCGAGCCCCAAAAACGCCCTAACCCAGAAAAGCAATAAAGGCAAGGGTTGTTCGAACCCTCGAACACAACCTTATTGTCTCATGCTAAGGCATTTCAACCTTTGTGATTACAAATAACAAAGCAAAGGAAAAATTTAAGATCCGAAAGGGAAAGAAAGCCTTATATTTATATAGAATGATTTTTTATAGAGGCCAAATAGGCCTAGTCCAAAAATTTACAACGGCCAAAACGGCCTCAGAAAACATGCAAAAAGAACAAAAAAATACAAATTCCTGAGGGGCTTGGTCTTCATCAGAGGTCGCCTCTCCATCCTCGGAATCTTCCCCGTCTTCGGATTCACTTAAGTTATCGGAGTCTTGACCCCGAATGCACATTTTTTCGGGTTCATCTTCAATTGATGTTTTCTTAACCTTTCGAAGAACTTGCGTAAATTTTCGATGTGGTCGGTTCTTTCTTTTGAAAAGACTATCAAATCGTCCACGTAAGGCTCGCATATGTTATGTAGGAGGTCACTGATAATTTGTGTCATCACTCTTTGATATGTTGCACTTTATTTTTCTTTTTTTTGGGCATATCGTAGTAAGGAAAGGAAGTGAGGGCACTCATTCGAATCGAATAGCTGAAACTACTATAACTCTTATTTTTCTGCTTTAAGAGAAGCCTTCTAGCTCGTTTTAAAGCGTTGAAGAGAGATATAGGACATGAATTCTAATGGTCATGTCCTTTCACCTATCAATGGTTAATCGACAGGTGCCATCATGAAGTATGTACCTTTGTAACCTCCATAAATCCACCGGTTAAATTGAATAGTGGTACAGATTTGATCTTGACCGATTCCATTAAGGTATTAGTGTTTGTTCTATTATACAACAAAGATCGCATTTTTTTCACTTCGTTCAAATAATAGTTGTACCCGTACGAAATTCTTCTGTTTCTCAGTATGATCTCTATCATCATCTCTATTACCTTTATCAATTCTCCTATCATATTTAGGTCTATGAATTTCTCTATCAATTCCATTACCTTATCCTTACCCATGAGGTTCCAACATTTTATCCTTAATTGACCTAGGAGTAGTTATCGGGCATCCTAAAAAAAAGGTTATTATACACCCCAACCCCATCCCTTGGAAAAAAAAGGTAGCACCGAAGAAAGGAAAGAGCGAGATGGTGGTTTTTGTTGTTCCCGCGAAGAGAAGATCATTCGCTTGGCGAATAAAGTGGGTCACCCTCTTTTTGGCCGATTCCTGACATGCTATGGTGCCCCAGGGCTGTCTCGCATGTCCTACTTTCTCTATGATGGGGAATGTCCCGTCATACTTGCGGCTGACACCCTTACTAAAAAAGAAGGAAAGATGTTTTGCAATAGTGGATTTTTTTTTCTCATCCTTCTGCTTGGAAATTCAGTTTCATGATTGAGTTTCCCCTTTCTTCTACAGATGCTGGGGGGCACCACGCCGATTTAGAATTTGATTCTAAGGGCTCCTCAGGGAAGGCCTGCTGCCGGGCTCGAGCTTCTTCCGCTTTGGCATTTTTGATCTCGGTCATAATATCAAAACCCTGGGCATGATCTTCCTCGAGTGCTTCCCTCCGAGCTTTCCATTTTGCATGATCTACCATGCTCTTGTCCTTGGCCTGGATGGCCTCGACGTCGACCTTGAACTGGGCCACTTTATCATTAGCTTTGATGTTGGTCACGGCTGCCTCAGATCTGGCCACTTCGAGTTCGTTGGCCAAGCTTGCCTTATCAGAAACGGCCAAATCCAACTGAGACTGAAGCTCCTTGGTCTTCTCGGCCTGCACCGAGGCCTTCTCTTTTGCAGCTTGGAGCTGAGTCTCGGCCGACTCCAATTGTGCTTGGACGGTCTCCTTTTTCGAGGCTAGGATATCCATGTTTTTCTTAAATTCTTCAGCCTCGGCCTGTATCGCGTCCACCTGCTTTTGGAGCCGTCTGATGTGCTCGAGCCTCAGCCGGACCTGAAGAATCGGATCGTTAGTTGTTATCTCCAACTCATATTCACTATCGTGAAGTACTCGGAATACCTTCTCGGCCATATCGGTGTGCTCATCCCGAGCCGCAACTGAATCGGCTTGAAGCTTCTTACTGAGAAGCCTGTAGGTGTCACTTTTCTTAGTGAGGTCCCGAACCTCAGCCTCGCGCTCCTCCCGAATTCTGAGGAAACCCTTGTGCTGAAACACCGAAGCCTGCAAGCAAGGAAGAAGATGTTAGAATAACCTACAATTCTATGTTTAAAAGAACTAAGAGAGAGACTCTCGAAGTTACCCGATTCATAGCGTGTTGAGCCTCATTAAACAGGCAAGCGGCCCCCATGGCATTCATCACGTCTTGGTCCTCCTTGGTCATCAAGCCTCTCAGATAGCTTCCATTTCCTACGGGGGGGGGGGGGGGGGGGGGGGGGAGTGAAGACCCTAGCATCATCCGGGACAGTAAGCACTATCTCCCGTCTGCAGCCTGGGTTAGCACTTGGGGCCGGGAATCAGTCCACCTGTCCCAGGCTCGATGAAGATCCAGTAGCGCCCGATAACGGTACCTCCTTCGGCACCAGTAAATCAGTGAACCCGGTGATATCCTCTGAGGAAGAAAACTCAATCCCGTCCAATAAGCCGTGAATATCGGTCACCCCCTGAAGACCCTCGTAAGAGCGGCTTTCCAACACATTGGCCTCTCAGATCATAGCATCCGAAACCTTAGGGGATCCCGAAATGTAAATCACTCTGAGCTCGTCCCTCGGAGCCCCTTCCGATGCTCGGGAAGCCTCACCCCCGGTCTCTCTCTCTCTCTCGACCGTCTTGGCTAGGGACGGAGTGGCCTCTACTATTTCTGGTTCAAGAACTTCGGCAAAGCTCCCTCATCAACCCCCTCTAGTTCGGAAGAATTTTTTATTGAAGCACTAACTCGTACACGGGCCACCAACTTGGAATTTTACTCTTATTCATCTTCGGACTCATCCCTTAATTAGTGGATCGAGTCCGAGGACATGACACCAGTGTCCGCCTTGGTCTTGCGGGACCTCTTCACCGATTTGTTTTTTCCGAGCCCGGGGAACTCGGAGCCCTTTTTCTTTTCTTCTCATTGGCCTGCTTTGGAGCTGGTGGTTGGGGAAGGAATTTTTCATCACCAGAAGGGGGTCCCATTGCAACATCTTTCCCGAGACCTACAAAAGAAGAAAAAAACAAGTGAGTTCGAGAAGAGGCCAGAACGATAACTATTCTAAGACAGAAACTTACCATGATTACGGGCCTCCCATCGACCCTTCGGTAACTCCATCCAGGCACATTCGGAGTAGGGTCTCTGTGAAACCAGGCCCTCGACCCATTGCTTGAGTTCCAGAATTGGGTCCGGCATCTGGGCCACAACTAGTTGAACATTCAAAGTAAAGTGTTACTTACGCTTCATGTTCCACTTCTCAAGGAACGGCATGTCTTCAGCAGGGATCAGGTCCGAAGTCCTTATTCGGACATATCGGCTCATCCAACCTCGATCTTGAGACTCGTCTATGCTGGAGAACGGGGCCCTACTGGCCCAGCGGGCAAACTTGATTAGTCCTCCTCGGTAGAGCCCCGGACTGTAAAGACGCATAAGGTGATCGAGTGTGAAGGGGCATCCCTCGATTTTGCTTGTGAAGAATTGGATGAGAATCACTATTCTCTAGAAGGAAGGATGGATTTGGCCGAGGGTGACGTCGTATCTCTTGCAAAAGGGGACGATAATGGGGTCTAAGTGACCCAACGCGAAGGGGTAAGTGTAACCACTTAGATACCCCTCCACATGAGTGGTGATCGATTCCTCAGGAGAAGGAACTACTACATCCTTATTATCCCAGTTACACTACTCTTTAATTTTTTTGAGGATGTCTTTAGTGATGGTGTATATATACCTCGAGACCGGTTCACAACTTCACATTGGCCCTGCATCGAGAAGGTCGTCTCGATTTTAAAGTCTGTGACAGTTGGGCACCCTATCGGAACGAATTCCTCAGTGTGGGGCTCCGTCGCAGCCTCATCACTGGCAGGCCGTGATGAAGAAGCAGCCTCATTTTGCGGCACGGTTTTGGAAGTTTTAGTCATTAATGAACAAGATAAAAGGGAATTGGGATGATATGTAGTTCATTAGAGTTCAAGAAATTTGGGTATGAAATTTATGAAGCAAAGGGATTTATTGAAGGAAAGGCAAGAGCAGGAAGAGCATTGAGTGTAAAAGTTTGAAAGAGAAAGGCTACGGTTCTTCTAGGGTGCAGGCGACAGTTCAGAACCGGTAGTGGCCGACCAACCACT
Organism: Nicotiana knightiana; assembly: GCA_005239525.1. Classification (NCBI taxonomy): domain Eukaryota; kingdom Viridiplantae; phylum Streptophyta; class Magnoliopsida; order Solanales; family Solanaceae; genus Nicotiana; species Nicotiana knightiana. Next base: position 44,189 of record ML368880.1, read on the forward strand.
GACATTCATTTAATGCCTTGGTAACTGGACCGACGGTACATTTCGTCACTTGCATCATGATCGGGCTCGTCGCTGACGTCATCACTCATCGAGGCGGAGTTCGGAAATTCATATCGTTTCTCGTCACCTTCTTACCGAGAAACGAGGGTACAATCTGTATACGGTCAAAACAGGCTTGCCCTTCGTATGACAAATCAAAACTGGAGCATGATCGGTCGAGGTTCAACCTTGTGTTATATCGAGCCATGGTGCGAAGTTAGACTGTTGAAATACCGATAAACGTCGATATCGGCCAAGATCGAGACAAGAAAAATAGAGATCGAGCAAGACCGACTGAAGTTTACCTAGTCAAGTAACGGAAAGCCGAAATATCCGTAATCGAGCAAGGATCATGGTGAAAATCTCGGCACGTATCAAGATAAGGCCGATTAATTAGCCAATCATGGGATTTCTTACTGTATTTAGAGTTGTAACTAAAGTAGGACTCCCCTACTGTATAAAAGGGGTCTGATCATTTGTAAAGGACATTACATTCACGCAATACAAAGCAATACACTGCCTTTTTTTAGTTTTCAATATCTTGTTATTATGTCCGTATTTCAGTAAAAACTTCTTCACCTGGTTCGAGGGCGACCTAACTCGAGGGCCAAAGCTATACGTTTCATTTGGTTTGCATTTATTTCTCTTTACAGTCAATTTCAATATCAATTTATATATTTTCTCTGTTTGTGCCACATAAAATCATGTGCCCTTAAAACTACGTATAAATTCAATTGTTATCCGTTTTTAGGGTAAACAAGAATATATAAGGAATGTGTGCGTATATAGACAGTAATGCAAGTTCATGATGAGGAGAGGAGATATGATATCACTTTGAAAGGTGAACGGTGTAAAATGATGAATTATGCCACATTTCAAATGTCATTATCAACACCAATTTTCTCGCTTGGCCACAACCCACACACAATTCTTAACAAGTATTCCAGCTCGGGATTTATCCAATTTCCCTTCTCTGAGAAACAAATGTTCCATTAACACAATACAAAGGCACTTTTATCCCAGAGAATCAGTAAAGAAGCAAGCAATTGATAGTCTAAGAGCCTGTTTGGCCAAGCTTCTGGGGAATCAAAAGTACTTTGTAAAAAATTTAAGTTGTTTGGCCAAGACGAAGAAGTGCTTTTGGCCATCAGCAGAAGCAGTTTTTCTGCTTTTGAGAAGAAGCTGATAATTCTAGCTTCTTCCAAGAACAGAAGCAGAAATTTAATTTATTCAAGACAAAAATATCCCCACCGTAATTTATTTTTTCCAAATTATCCCTTACTAATTTAAGCTTTTTCTTTTCTTTTTTGTTTATAGTTTCTACCATTATTTTAAAATTAGAGATATCATATATATGAATATACCCTATAACTTTCTAAAAAAAATTGATGTAATGTCTTGTGACTTTCCAAATTATCTTCTTCTTTTTTCACACTAAAGTAAATTATCTACATCCTTCTTTGGATTATCAATTCTCTTCTTACAAATAATTATTTATAATTTCTTCTGTTATAGGATATTACTTCCCGAATCTTTAAAACAATTATCAAATCTGATTTGTGAAAATTTCTACAAATAAATAATAAATTATCTATATATTATTAAAAGAAGAAGAAAAAGCCTCCACATTAAGCCAAATGACAGTCTCACAATAGGTCACTTGGCAATTTAGGACAAAGTTAGTTAGATTAGGTAATAACTAGTTTCTTTTTTAATTTAAATTTTAAAAAAAAATTAAATTATGTATGATGTATTTTTAATAATTAATTACTCTTTTTGAATTTGAATTTAAAAATGTTTAACAATTTTAATTTTACGAATTTTTTTTTATATATTTAAAATTATTTCTATTTTACGCTTAATGCCATCTTTCAAGTTTGACACTCAGAACCATCTTGTTACAACTAATACGCCAATACATGATTTCATCCGACGACATTCTTCTACCGATAAGGAATTCAACTATTATGCTAATAAGAACATTACTGCAGAGATTGAAGAAGGAGATAGGCGTTCTGGTATTCCTGTAAAAATGCAAGACAAGTTTTTTACTAATATGGAGGCGTCGTGTGATAGAATTAGAGATGAAATTATTGAGAAATATTATCATGTATGAGTGACTTTGCTTATTATTTTAATGGTGGATTATCAATATATAGTAATTTATTGAACAGCTTCTAATCCATACTGAATAAATACAATAAGTAAATATACTAAATAATATTATATGCTTTGGTATAACTATATATGTTATATTGATTTAAATCTTTAATATGTATGTTTACTTTAAGTTTTATAATTTAATTAAATTAAATAAAAATTAATAAAATTCTCTTACAATAAATATTTAAGTTTATTTTTCTCTTCAAAATAATTCTAAGACCTTGGTACTATCCTTTTTGGTAATTTGACACTCAAAAGCATTTTAGAAAGATTGGTCAAGCACAATTTGTTTACCAAATGTTGTAAAAAGTATTACTTAAATGAATTGGCCAAATAAAAACTATTTTTTTCCAAAAGTACTTTTGAAGAAAGCACTTCTAAAAAACAGTACTTTTGGCAGCTTGGCCAAACGGGCTCTAATATCGGAACGTGATTTGTGCGCTTTTGCTGTAAACGCAAACAGTACACTCTCCTCCAAATGAGCTGTGGCTCTTGTCTTTTGAGGAATCATCCTAATGCTGCTCTACCCGATAACTGATGATTGCCAGGGCTTGAAAGAAGAAATCCTATAAAGTGCACGCCTTTTCAAGAAGATGGCTTCCTTTAGTCGGATCAGGTTGACCTTCCCTTACTGATAAGCAGAACATGCAAGCAAAGCTTCAATAGCAGATTACGGAAGCATTAAGTAAAAGGATGACACAGAACAGGAGAAGGTGGAGCATATAAATACACTGGCCAATCTCTAAAGAATATGGCACCTGAACCTCCATCACTGACACTGTTGCTCTGGATATTAAATGGCACATTGAAGAATCTCCCTAGCTGACTAAACCAGAGATGCAAACCGGGGGGCAATCATGAAGTGAAAAGTTCATTTGAGCTTCTCCCATTTCATGTTGAAAACACATAGCAAGCGGAAACAAAAGGATGCTTGCAGTATTGGATCTCAAAGAACGAGAAATTTCCTTGCTTCTCCTCACCATAGGGCTCCTGACAGCGTGCGATGCTTACTTTTCTGCAGCGTCATTAGAATCCTATAATAAGTCATCATTAGCTGAAGCAGTGATGCTGGATTCCTCTCCAGAGTTGCCCATAGATGAATGGCATTGTGACTCCACAAGTAGCTTTCCAGATGATGCAGGATTACACAGCATGGAATGAGGCAGCGATTGCAGGAAGTTGAAGTAAGCATATTTAATATCAAATCGCATGTCATACCCTGCCCGACAAACAGCAGTTTAGTTACCATTACCCTTGGAAAGGAAAGAACGAGGATGAGAAAAGGCTTTCTTTTTCTGTCCTTTTTTCTTCCTTTCAGTTTTTGTTAAATAGGCTGGTATTTAAGATTCTTACAGTAGTTTACAGCAATGGTGAGTCCTCTACTGTCTGGGCTCTGTCTAACATGGTGAAACCACATGCTCGGCCTGCATAATTTGTGTAAAAGAGAAATATGATTAATTAACACCACTAGGTAAAGCTACCACCCATACAGCATCATGAAATGCATGGAACTTTTTAAGAAGCCCCAAAAATATTTTCTGACACACAAATTGTAGAGCAGGTATTGGTTAGGTTTTCTCGGTTTGTTACCAAATTACCGAATTTTTAACCCGATTACCAAATTACCAGAACCAAACTGAGATTTCGGTTCATCTCATTTGGTTTTTACAGAATTATGAACGGCCTTAGCCATCCAGAACACGATGAATAATGCTAAATACATACACTAGCAAAATACTCAAGTCAATTTCCAATTTCAATATTTCAACTGCATAGTAGATCTCTTTCCACCAAGGAAGGTGTAGACTCTTACATTCTTTCTCCTGCTTGATGCCAGGAAGAGAGGATAAATATTGCATCACAGGAAATTATGCAAGCATGACTAATAAAAGGAATGGTAGTCGTCCATACAAAGATGAATATAAAAAGGAGATGTCTCCCTATTATTCGATGGAAAGAACATTTTTTGCTGACTTTAATGGAGTAAAAAAAAGGGCAGCTCGGAGCTCCCGCTATGCCCGTGGTCCGGGGAAGGGCCGACTTTAATGGAGTATAGATAAGAATTTAGATTCTTAATTTGTGGAAAGTGGAATGGCATTCGAGCCGTCAGGGAGAATAATGGAAAAGGTCCACAAGCAATTCATATTGAGTTTGTCCTTGCTATCTATCTCTCCTTGACCAGTACAAGCTTCAGCTAGACATTGCACTATCTCCATCCCATTTTGCTAATCAGGTTTATTCATTGCAGTGAGAACAAAGTAAGATCAATTAATTGTTTGAGTTTTGGAATTCCAGCCCAAATATATCTAGCAAAAACTTATGGGCTAGTTAAAAACGAAATTCAAAATATTAAAATAGTACACAAGAATGAGAAATAAATTTGTTGATAAAACCAAAAGTTTGCAAACTTTGAGGAAAGTCTCAAAAGCCAAAGTTTAAGACGAAAACAATAAAAAAAAATGACATTACTTTTTTGCAGTGAAATTGTTTCATTAGATTGTTCCTTGCATTGCAAAAATAATGTGCAATAACTCTTCAAGTAGCACCTAAAGAGATGACTCATTGAACCTTTTTTCTTTCTCTGGACTGGTGGATGAAAAGGGAGGCAAATGCTCAAGCAACATTGAGAAACATCAAGGTTACCAACTATGTAAAATGCAATCAACAGATCAATGATTGGACCTAGTGTTGGCGAGGGGAACATTGGAACTGAGAAAAAAATGTAAATGATGCTCCTGAAAGCTTACAAGTAAAGAATCTCGCCCGCCTTGACTGTAACTTCAAATGGTCTTGGTCCATCGAAATACAAGGGAAACTTGGCCATTTCCTTCTCCTTCAACTCAGGTGAAGGGTATGGATTAACACTGCACCATGGCACATACCTCATTGGTTCCTCCAGTTCCAAAGAGAACTCCCCAGTATCCTATAATACCAGAAAGCAGCAGAACACATATCAGCACAGTAGAACAGTACATATACTGAAATTCAAGTTTCGTGAAACAACTTATAACCATTGCAGCTCATCAACATATACATCACGAAACACTAGAAATGACTCCTAGAACTCATACATAAAACCCAATAGAAGTACAAATACGAAATGCATGAAAGAAAAACAGGAACCTGAACATTGGCATACTGTTATAACACCATCATAACATTGTTAATTTATGAGTAACGGGGTAAGTTTTCTCCTATTTCCAAGAATGAATAAAGGTTACAACTAGGATTGCCTTAAGCCACTTGATCTTCTAAGCTACTTGTTATATGATACTCTTTTTCTTAAGGTCCATCCCCCCCCCCCCCC
>ML368880.1:50330-90337 GCA_005239525.1 Nicotiana knightiana
CCCAGAAAAAAAGATTTTGACAACTTTCTACATTTGAAAAAAATTGTTCAACTTTATAATTTTTCATTGCAACCCATCAACACATATACATCATAAAGGGATAGAAAATCATACAATCTTACAATTCACATATAAAAATCCATCAAAACTTCACTTCAACTACATAACATATGTTGAATAGATTAAAGAACAGGATTGTAAGATTCTCCAAAAATTAATGACCACCAAATAGAACTTCCATGCCAACACATATACATCACAAAGTGCTATAATCGAAACAAACATCTAATTCATATATAAAACCCCAACAAATTTACAAGAAATTAATACAAGAAAGAAAAGAATGTTGAACAAAATCGCTAATTCTGTGGAAACACATCAACACGTATAAACCATTTGTCTAAAAAGTATACTATGTATGTAGAAAAGAATACCAGCATATATAGGTCAAAAATTTTGAACATCCTTAATTAAATTCCTAACTTTGCCACTAAGCGCACTCATTTCCTTACGAGCACAATAAAGAATATATGGAACCTGGGAGTAGTGGTAATCGGCAGCAGGATATTGACGAACATACATCCTGTGAACATCAGTAGGAGGAAGAAGTAAAAAATGCTTCTCCCCAGAAACAACAGCATATATGTTCTCATAATGATCCTTATGAAATGAAGTTTCAGACAAATCATTACCAATCCAAAGGTTCACAGCTTCAGGCAAACATCCAAGAGCCTCAGAAGCCCAAGTAAAATCCGGATCACAATCGTGACTCAAAGACCCATACTCACTACGAAAACAATCATTCTGCTGCTGCAGATAACCAACACAATTCGGGTCCGATTCTAAGACCCGCGTCAAAGCATCAGGAAAAGGGATACGTTGAACTTCAGCAGAGGCGAAGCAAGTAGTGGAAGTAGTAGGGTGTGGGGTAAGTGCATCAGCTTTGCCTGTAGGGGTGAGATGAAGGGAAACGGAGGAGGAAGAGAGAGTATTGAGGAGATAAGGGGTGGAATGCCAGAGAGTGGTGGCTGGCCAGTGATTTATGGCGTTGGAAATGAGGCAGGGTTTGTTGGAGGAGACGTAGTCGCGGAGGAATTGGAGAGGGGTGGGTGGGGAAGAAAGGTGGTCGATATGGGTACTGAAGCCTAGGCTAAGATCTCGAACTTCTTGCCAGAGGTTTTCGATGGGTTCTTCCATGGCTGTGCTTAAAGCCTTAAACCCTCACCAATGGGGAATGTTTGTTATATTGCTATTTTCAATTTTTTTTATAGTTGTTATAAATATATATTATGGACGTGAAGAAGCTTATCGTTTCGGTAATCAGTTATGGATAAATATTACCCCGGTAGAAGATTATCTACATCTGGTACAGTAATAGCTTACACAGCAGTTTGCATTAGCTTACACATCAGCTTGCAGTAGCAGGTTACAAGCAGCTTGCAGTAGCAGTTTACATAGCAGCTTCCTTCTTCTATAAATAGAGGAGATTTCAGTTCATTATGTACATCAGTTTAAAAATTGAATAAGACATCAACTTCTCTGTATCTATACTTGTCTTCAGTTTATTTCTTTACAGTCGTTATTTCATAACACGTTATCAGCACGAGACTCTGCAGTATCGAGCAAATCTTTGAAAGTATCCAAGGTATGAACTTTCTTGTTCTAAATATATATTTATCATGTATGTTAATCACGTCTTTCTAGCCAACTAATGATGTAGATGCCATTTTACTTGGATGAGATCTCGTGAAATTGGAAAAAAAATGGTTTTACTTAAGCTATTATATGATGGCGAGACTACCCAATAGTTTCTGTGGAAAACGATTGGGGGCTATGTATACTTATACAGTCGCTATTTTGGTACTTATTTTTCTTTTGATTATCTAAATAAATGATTACAAAATGGGTAACATTATTAGATTCACTTAAACTTCAGCAGAGTTTGCAAGAAATATACAACCACCAGAAGTGGTTGTGTTTCGTATATCTCATTGTAAATAAGTTTTGTTAACCACCAGAAGTGGTATATGCCCATGACCACCATAAGTGATAATTTAAGCTTTCTATGGTTACAATTAAAGATAAGTTAGAGAAAATTTCTATATATTACTTGCATGCCTCTATTTGCTCCTGAAGTAGCTTTTCTAAGCCATCACACAATTTGGTATGATTAATGCACGTTCAGATAATTATGTTCCATTACCTGAAGGATGGGAAATTTTGATAAATATTAATCAATTCTCTGAAGTGAATGTGACAATATATGAACGTATTCTTGATGTAAATATATTACAATTCACCTCCAGAAGAGGTAATATGATTGAGAGAATATATACTCAATATTTCGTATTTTAAATTTTCTCCTGAAGAAGTAACACAATTAAAATTTCCTCCTGAAGTAGGAAAATATTATGAAAGTGTGTCTTTTTGTGCTTAAACAAAATAATGAGCTATTCAAAGTTATTTTTTTAAGCACATTTTCATTCCCTGGAGTGAATGAAGAAATACCTCTACTCACCTCCTGAAGAGCTAGAATAACAGAGGATATAAATATTATTTTGTGGCATAAAAATCATTGCCGCACGTACCTGTTGTACATAAAACATCTTGAAAATTTTATTAAGTATCATTCTAAGGAAAATGCATTCTTGTAGAATGCTTTCTACTGCACCACATTAATATATTATGGTTAGTTATTGAGTTCCCCGAAGGAAATAACAACTCATATATCTTTCCCTGAAGGATGTATTGACTATGTGATTGCCGCTTAGATATAAAATATTCAGATGTTAATGGCATTTCTCCCTGAAGGAGACATTCGTCACAAAGTTGGTGGTAAAATTACTGAAATTCTTAATTTCTTATATTTATAATTTAGAATTTTCTTTATATTGGATTACGATTTTCTCTCATGATACCAGAAGTGTCTGAGCAATATTTGATAGTACAAAATGTATCAATAACTCCTCAAGAGCTAACTGCTTGTCTAGAAGACACATGACACTAGTAGTGTCATTCATATTATATGATTATGGTCAAACATATGTTGTGGCAAACCTGAAGTTTACTAATACAAATGACTATCATATTGAGACTACAAATGATTAGAAGATTGATAATCTTCATGTTTCCACAATCATAGGGGGTAAAATAATATGTATGTGAGAGTTACACGCCTTATTCTTCAAATTTGTACTACATCATGTATCACAATAAACCAGAAGTTTACTAATGCAAAAGCAGTCACAATAAATCAGAAGTTTACTAATGCAAAAGCAGTCACAGTAAACCAGAAGTTTTACTAAGGCAAAAGTAGCTACAGTAAATCAGAAATTTGCTAATACAAAAGTAGCCACGGTAAATCAGAAGTTTACAAATGCAAAAGTTTATGCTATAGTATACCAGAAGTTTACTAAGAGATATCACATGCCATGATAAACCTGAAGTTTTCATTTGCCATTTGAGAATTCAGATAAGCATATACTGAAGAACTAGAAGATTCTTCCAGAATTCTCTTGTATTGCTTGTTCTCATAATAAATTAATTATACCAGCTAAAGTTGGGACTAAGACCCTAATCTGAAATATATAAAAGGTGAATATGGGCCAATTCACCTGTCATGTGAACTACTTATAGATGCATATATGAGATGGTTACATGTGCGATTATTGGCAACCTGCATTTTGGCATTTGAAATTGCGTTTATCAATTAAGAGCATAAATTTCAGATTATGAAATCAAGATAGTTCATCTTGATGATGCTGGTTTATATCCAAGCTAGTTTAGCGAATACCTTCTATTAATGGCTAAACTATCGCTTATGAGAACAAAGCCTCATGTGTTAGTCTAAGATTTTCTAAATTGCATATAACAACACTTGTATGTATCAGACCAATAATATATGATAAGTCCTCCCCTCACAATTGGTTTAGGATCGAAACCAAATATTTCTACTATCTTTTGATGTGTGGTATATGATTAGTTTCTCTACCACAATGCACAAGGATATGTTTCCCAAAGAATATTGGGGATATATGTTAGTTTTTCTAACATTTGGGGATGGAAGAAATAGCTGAAAAAGTATATGAATCGAATTATCATTAGTATGATCGTCACTCAGAAGATAGTTCAAGTCAAATGCCAGAAGCATTTGCTGATCCAAAATTAAATATCATATTTCAGCTGCGAATGCTCCTATTAAAATTAAAGTCCCTGAAGGATGGAGTTTACTGTACGCATGAATCGTGGTAGACCAATCGGTTCCAAAGGTAGCAATCCTTGAAAATGATGGGAGCAAATGATTAAAATGATCATAATAAGGAGGAAATGAGCTCTACAAGAGCCCACGACATAATATTTCATGAAACTCCAGAAGAAGTTCAGGTACCTGAATTAAGGAAAGTGATGAGATCTCAACAAGTTATGTCGCTTAGGAATCGATACGAATGATTGTCGACGATATTTTTGATACAATATAGTGCACAATATTGTAAAAGATTGTGAGGATCGGACCTGCAGTCCAGACACCTGAAGATGTCAAGCCATTTAAATGCAAGTCATGATCTATATGACTCATTTGATTAAATCTATATGAAAATTCCTGAAGGATTTAAAATGCCTGAAGCATATAGTTGAAAGTCTCGAGGAATGTACTCGGTCAGATTACAAAGATCTTTGTACGGTTTAAAGCAATCTGGGCGTATGTGGTATAATCGCCTCAGTGAATATTTGCTGAAAAAGGTTATCCTTGCTGTTTATGTTGATAACATAAATCTTGTTGAAATTTTAGAAGAGCTCCAAAAGACAACTGAATATCTTAAGAAATAATTTGAGATGAAAGATCTTGGAAAGACAATACATTGTCTTGATCTGCAAATTGAATATTTGGCATACATAATATTTATCCATCAATCTGCCTATACAGAAAGGGTTTTAAAACGCTTTTACATGAACAAAGCGCACCCATTGAGTACAAAAATGGTTGTTCGATCACTTGAAGTGAATAAGGATATGTTCTGACATCCAGAAGAGGATGAGGAACCCCTTGGTCACAAAATATCTTATCTTAGTGCAACTGGTGCACTTATGTATCTTGCTAATGCTACAAGGCCTGGCATAACATTTTCTATTAAGTTACTAGCAAGATATAACTCTTCTCCTACACAGAGACTTGGGTATTTGAAACAACGTCTTTATGAGGGGGAGTAAAGTATGCATTGTACTCTTTTTCCCTTACTCAGGTTTTTTTCCCCACTGGGTTTTTCCTGGTAAGGTTTTTAATGAGGCAACTTGCAATGTATATTATGAACATCCAAGGGGGAGTGTTATGAAAATATTATTGTGGATGTCCATTTATTGCTCTATTGTAGATAATCTTCCTGAAGAAGATTATCCATTTTGTACTCCATGGAAGTTTATCTACAAGCAGCTGATGCAGGCAGGTTGCAAGCAACTCAATGAAATGACTTGCAACAACTTCTTGGTTTGGCGAGATTAATTTAAATCAATTAGAAATAGTGGTGGATAATATTCTCTACAAATTCAACTTTTGAGAAAATGGTATACAAGATTGCAATGCGGAGACTCAAATATTTGAAACAAGGTTTTCATCAGGGGGAGTAAAATACGCGATGCACTCTTTTTTTTCCTTACTAAGTTTTTTTCCCACAGGGTTTTCCTTATAAGGTTTTTAATGAGGCGCCTAGCAATGCATATTACTAAATATGTGTACTCTTTTTCTTTCACTAGGATTTTTTCCCACGGGGTTTTTTCTAGTAAGGTTTTAATGAGGAACATTATCTTTTAATGGACATCCAAGGGGTAGTGTTATAAATATATATTATGGATGTTCATAAGCTTCCTGAAGAAGCTTATCATTTCGGTACTCAGTTATGGATAAACATTACCCCCGGTAGAAGATTATTTACATCTGGTACAGTAGCAGCTTACAAGCAACTTACACAACAGCTTACAATAGCTTACGCAGCAGCTTACAGCTTGCAGTAGCTTACACAACAGCTTGCAGTAGCAGCTTCCTTCTTCTATAAATAGAGCAGATTTCAGTTTATTATGTACATCAATTTAAAAATTGAATAGGACATCAATCTTTGTCTATCTATACTTGTCTTTAGTTTATTTCTTTACAGTCGTTATTTCATAACAATAGTCTAGTTTTTGAGGCTATTTGATAAAGAATATAAAAATATTAAGAGAATCAAGATACTTATTAAGTAATGACATGCAATTTTATTTATAACCATTATTAATAGTTATCTCGCGAAAATAATATTATAAGATTAAAATTCACATAGTTTCAACAAAAAAAGAAAAAGAAAAAATGACATCGGCGGGTTTATATAACATAAACTCTTTGGTAAATGAAAATTTTAGCCAGAAATCTTTAAAAACTTGTGCTTTTGAAAAGAAAAAAAGAAGAAAAAATTAACATTTTTTACAAGTTACAACTTAAGGACCAGAATAAGTTTAGTGAAAATAAAGAATAATTCTCTAAATTTTAGACAAAAATACGCCTAAAACAAGTGACCCCAATTCATTTCAGCTCATGTTATATAAAAGTAAAAGTGAGAAAATATATTTGCATATTCTCTACTTGTTTAGCATTCATCACTTGAAAGCATTTTTTGGTATCAGAGCATAGGAGCTTCTAATTCCTTCTCTCTTATCTGAGTTTTCTCGCTTTTTCGTCTTTCTTCTTACCCTATTTCGATCGAATCATGTGGTGGTGATTCTCCGCTTCCATCACAAGGTCAGAGTTCGACTCTTCTTTTTCTTCATGCAATTAGTTGTTTCTCCTCATCAATTTTATTTTTTTGTTCTTTTCATGGATGTTGTTGATCATATGGATGCGATCGTTGTTGATACAAGTGTCGTCATTTCTAGTAGCGGAGTTGATCCGAGTAATCCTCTCTATTTGCATTCGTCTGATAATCTAGTTGTTATACTTTTCTAGTGCCTTTCAATAGCATTGGCTATCGATCCTGAAGACCAAGTGTATTGCGAGTTCTATATGTAACGAACAAATTAAGTTTCATCAATGGCAGGTGTAAACATCCATATCCTCAGTCTCCTTAGCTTCGTCATTGGGAACTATGTAATGATATGGCAACTTCATGAATTTTAAATTCTTTTTTCAAATATATTGCGAACAATATAGAGTTCGTCAATGATTATGTCGAGTCGTGAATAGAATTGGAGGATCTCTATAAACAAACTAATGGTACTAGGTTGTATCAAATTCAGAATGAAATAACTGATTTATCTCAGAAAATCATTGACATCAACGGCTATGACACTAAATTGAAGAAGTTTCGTGAAGAATTGAACACTTTAAGTAAGAAAATTCAGAATGAAATAACTGATTTGTCTCAGAAAATCATTGGCATCAACGGCTATGAAACTAAATTGGAGAAGCTTCGTGAAAAATTGAACACTTTAAGTAAGAAAATACAATACAACTGTCATTGTACATGCGGGCCAAGGAGAAAAAACACAAAGCCGAACGGATAGGCGATGTCACGACCCAAAATCCGCTAGTCGTGATGGCACCTAACCCAACCCACTAGGTAATCCAACTAATAAATATCCAATTTCAATAATGTTAACAAGTCAATTAAACAAAATAAATTATCTGGATCTATTACATTTCCCGAGGAATGGTAGTACAAATCATGAGCTTCTAAGAATAGAGTTTACAAGCGGAAATGAAATAAATACATAGTCTGTTTGAAAAGTACATAAACGGAACAATTTAATCTAAGGCTACCCCGAACAACAGAGGCAGCTACAACATGGACGCAGGTACATCTTCAAATCCAGCATCCCTCGAACACAGTAACAACTGCAGCCAACATCTGCACACAATGTGCAGAAGTGTAGTATCAGTACAACCAACCCCATGTACTGAGTAAGCAACAAACTTAACCTTAGGTTGAAAGCAGTGACGGGCTAGCACAAGGTCGGGTCCAATACCGGTATTCTACAATAGTTCATAACAGCATAACACAAGTAGTAAAGGGGTATCTCAGAAGTAAAAGGGCTCAACACGTTCACAGTTTCAAAAAAATCGGCATGATTTTCAAATATTTTTAGTGAAACTCAGTTCTTTTGCCGAAAATGCCAAAAATACAGGTAAGTTTGAAAACTGTAATTTTTCTCAAAATCTTTTCAGCAATAAGTAAGAAGTTTCATTTTCTTTCCAAATATCAAGTGCAAAAACACCTCTCTATGCCCACATATCAATGTATGTAAAAGGTCATGAATGACGTGATACTATATAACATGAGGAAAAATGCATTTCTATACATGTACGTCAAATGTGTATATCAACTGTGATACAACTCAGTGATAAAACCATATGCAAGCTCTCAAAGCATCAATTCACTCAGTCCTCCCAGTCACTCGGCACTCACACTCAGTAAGTACCTGCGCTCACTAGGGGTGTGTACAAACTACAGAGGGGCTTCTTCAGCCCACGCGCTATATCAAACCAATCATGTCATAAATCAACAAACATGCTGTGGCGTGCAGCCCATTTCCAAAAATAAACATGTTGCGGCATGCAAACCGCTCCCAAAAATAAACATGTCGCGGAGTGCAGCCCGATCCCATAAATAAACATATTGCGGCGTGCAGACCGATCCCATAAATATCCTCACAATCAGGCCCTCGGCCTCGCTCATAAATATCATCACAATCAGGCTCTCAGCTTCACTCATAAATATCCTCACAATCAGGTCCTCAGCCTCACTCATAAATATACTCACAATCAGGCCCTCGGCCTCACTCAGTCATCAATCTCTCCAGTCTCTCTCTCTCAGGTTCACAATTCCATGAAACTAGCCCGAATATAATGATGTGATGTATTAATGAATAACAACAAAGACTGAGATATGATATGCATATGAGTGCGTATGACTGAGTATATAAAACAATGAAAGGTTATAACTCCACAGCAGAATGACCTCAGTGGGTCCAAACAGTATCGGCATAAGTAGAAGCGTGATATATAGCATGATTGATAGATCAATTACTATATCACATGGTGGAGAAACAGATAAAAACAAGATGGGGCCACTATATAGTTGTTGCGCACCCTTTTTCCCTCGTGGAGGTTCGGGTTCATGACATTAGTTGTAACAACTTGTTCCTTTTGGGAAAGGGGTTTTGCATATTTTGAAGAGTCGCCACCTAACGATTTTAATGGTGCATCAGGGCACCTAAGAGGTCAATTACAGCTACATTGCTAACCAGAGACTTGGGTAAGGGCTTAAAATTATCCTAAGGGGAAGGTGTTAGGCACCCCTCAGGATCCACAAGTATGGTTCCGGACCAAATGATTTCGTGAATTTGTACAAAAAGCAAATAACAAGTAAAGGCTCAAATAAGAAGGGGTTTAAGTCTTAAGCATGCAGATGTTTAGAAAAATAGTAGGAGAATAGATTTCAAAAAGGATTACGATATAAGCATATAAGAGGTGTCCTAGGTTTATAATAATATAGATCACATCAATGCAATACCCGGTAATCACTCCTCGAAGAGGGGCTACACATGGTATTAGTTCACCGGTCATCATATCCATATTCTACCCTTCCCACCCCGTAAAGGTGATTAAATCGCGTGTTGGTCACAGATTCTGTTGCGTGCTATTACCCGTCACATCCTATCAGTCCTGGAGGAGGTTAGGACTACTATCCTAAAAGGTAGGTACTAGGCATACCCTCGGGTTTAAAGGGCAGAATTCTAAGGCGACAAGCAAAGAACATATAGGACTGCAGTCAGTGGGAAACACATAGGAGCATACAGGAAGCTCGGATTTTCCTCCGCAAATAATGCACATAATTAGCACGACTCATACACATATAAGGGCAGTATTGTTAATTAAGATCCTAAGACATGGTATCTAGGTGAATTCAGAGGATAAACAGACATGCAGAATTTTATAACTCAAGGAAAACATGCTCTTAATCAGTTTACCTACTGATTTAAAATAAATACCTATTAGTGTTAAGCAGCACATACAAGAAAGACAGATTCTAATTTTGAAAAAATTAGTTACCTAAGGCTTGCCTAGGCGAGGGCAGTGTATATTAACAGAATTAGTAAAGGAACTGTTGCAAATTATTACTTAACCATGTTGTTCTAGGTTGTTCAGAATATAGAAGCATTACAAGTTATTTAGAGAAAACTGAGTGAGGTTGTTATACCTTTTATACATCACTAGTTAGACTAAGTGTAGTTGAGTGATTAGGGCCCTATAACATGATATGTAATGCACATATAGAGATGCAGAATGATGCGTATGCGGAGTTCCTAAGCATGATTTCTAAATGCTCAGTATTAATCATGGTTTCAGAAGATGCTAAAATGATAATCTATTTTAATGTTGTTTAGCCTAAGACATGATTTCTAAGCGTAAATGACAGTACAAAATACCATTTATTAGCAGGATTTTTCTAAGTAAAAGTGAACATGCTGAAACAATAGGCATGAGACCTAATAAACATGATTTCTAATGCGTGAATATGAACATATGGGCCTACATGATCTCTATTGCACAGATAGGAAATAAAATCAAATAGCATGATTTCTAATGCATGAATTCTAACACACGGGCCTAAACATGATCTCTATTGCACAGATAGGAAATAAAGTCTAATAGCATGATTTCTATCCCTTTGATAAGTAATGCATGCGTACCTACCCCTCCCTTTCCACTATCCATCCCCTGAGTTGTTTACAAATTATTACAGGCCAAGAAATTATGAATTACACAACCAAAGGAAAATAAGAAGTTACTTCTATAGGGAGCCTTTAATTAGGCCCAGATCTTCCGAACCTCACTGCCTTATGGTATTGCATAGACTTTTTATAATCCGGATGTGTCAGAGTTCCCTAAGGACCTCAAGGGCTCCCGGGCAGTGCTCACACCCAGACATAGCCAAAAGAATAAAACATGTGCAGTGTGGAAGTGCTAGCCTTGTGTGTTAGAGTTCAGAGGGTACTCAAAGGGTACTCATAGGGTTCCCAAAGCAGTGCTCACACGAAGGGGGCTGAACTTAGACTTCTAAGAGTGTGTGTGAGAATGCTTTTATTTAAAAAGGATTTAAGTAAGAACAATTTGAGAAAGAGTAAGTGAGAAAACAGTTTTTGAAGAAGAAAATGAAAACTTAACATCACAAAGGACCAAGGATAGTCCAACAAACACAAACAGGGGTAATGGGATTGGGGACAAATACAGAGCATATAAGTGCATACATACAGTAGGCAGATAAGCACACATACTTGTAATCAGGAAACTTCTAAGGGTCTAGAGGATCAGGGAGTATAGTGTTAGGTCAGATTAACACCT
Organism: Nicotiana knightiana; assembly: GCA_005239525.1. Classification (NCBI taxonomy): domain Eukaryota; kingdom Viridiplantae; phylum Streptophyta; class Magnoliopsida; order Solanales; family Solanaceae; genus Nicotiana; species Nicotiana knightiana. The sequence goes on from ML368880.1 coordinate 61,699, forward strand.
AAGGCCATGGTTAAACTAATGTGCCAGTCATAGGCATGTAAGAAGTAGGTGCTAAGTGTACAGAAACATGCTGGTCATAAACAGATAAAGCCTAATTTAAACATGAAGATGGGACTTCAGGGTCCTAGATACATATTGAAGAATAAGTAAGCAAGTTGGAAGCATGCTGAATCACAACAGTAATGAAACATGTTGGTTTGAGGATTGAAATATAAATTAGAATATACCAGTGAAGTAGAGAAAACAATAACACAAACAGGAAAGTAGGAGAATGCACAATAGTCAGCCTTGGCTTGCAGCCGACTAACCAAGAGTAGTGGTAATTAGCACAGAAGAGAGAGCAGAAAGTCTTTGAATTGTGAGAGAGAATTTTTTGAACCGATTAGTTCGTGTGTTTGTTTGTGTATGAATAGAGTATATATAGGTTTTGACAAGCAGGCAGAGGAACAAGGTGAAAATAATAGTTCAGCAGTAATTATAGAAATAATCATCAATTAGAATTAATTTAGTATACAAACTTCCTTTAGTTAAGGAATCAAACGGTAACAAGTAGTGGCAACAAAAGGAAAGGAATCAAGTAAAGTGTATGTGATTATAGAAATAAACGCAATTAGGATCCAATCAATACAAGTATTTCCCCACAATTAAGGAGTCACAATTCAAACGGATACCACTGTAGTAAAGAAGGAAAGAGAACTAATTTGAAAAACCGATTTTAATCGTACAAAGAGTAGTAAAGAATAGGGCATGTTATTAAGGCTAGGTACATGATATATTAATTAAGGAAAGTATATAATTAATTGACAACATACGTATGCATAATAGAAGGTAGAAAATAATTCTGAAAATTAGTAAGAAATATCTGTAAATCACAGGGAATCAGTTATCAAATAAGGCAAGTGTCACACAAATATGCAAAATTAGTAAAGAGTTCTAAGGAAAAATACACAGAATCACAGTTTTAGAGAAGATAACACTGAGAATAAGCAGGTAATAAACTTGAATCAGGACCATAAAGAAGAACAATATCAAATATGAGTTAGGGTTTTGTATAGAGCATGATATAGTCAGGAATAATCAAACAGAAAAACCCTAACAAGAAAACATAAGCAAGAATCACAGAATCGTAGGATGTTTATGAGAAACACACAGATCAACTAAACACACCAACCAAGACGAACTCAAAACCCTAAAAATAGGGGGGTTTTAATAGAATAACTCGAGTTGAGGGATAATGCTTAGTCAAATATTTAAAATATACTGAGAATCATAGGTTAGTACCAAAAATCAGAAGAGAAAGCATTTTGAAAGGGGTTAAGAAACCCTAATTGAAGATGAAGCGTTATTTTAGAGAAATCAGAAAACCTTTAAGGAAAATAATAAAGAGCCCATAATACACACAGATCTAAGTCAAATCTAAAAGAGAATCGGAAAATACCAGGGGTTAGGGTTTCAGAGAGTTGAAAAACAAGGAAAACCTTAAAGATGTTGCCATCGTTAGTCGGAAAAGTCATGGCTCTTACTCAGATGGCCGGAGGAGGTCGGAAGATGTCATGAGGGACCACAGGTAGGAGCTGAACCACTCTAGGCTCGCTTGAGGGCCTTAGGGTGCCTTAGACCGGTGTAGGGTGAAGCAATAATCAGGAGACAATGGGGGAACACAGTTCCCAACGGGGGAACTAACCGGAGAAGACGAACAGACTCCATTGGAGGTGGAGAGATAAGGGAAGGTTCTAGAGAGAACCAGAGAGAACCAGAGAGAGAATGAGAGATTTGAGAGGTTGGGAAATGAGGGGTCGGAGGGGGTAGTCTTTAGGGTTATTAATGGTAAGTGAGATCTGGGCCGTTGATCTAATGTGATCAACAGCTCAGATAGATCCGAGATTGGGGCCGGGATGCAATTGGTTTAGGTTGGGTATGAAGTTGGGTTGATTAAATTATGATGGGTTGGATTAGAATTAGGCTAGAATTTAAATAAATGTGGCTAATTGTTAAATACCCATTTAAAATAGATAATTAATTAAATAAAATTAGCTAGTAATTATATAATGAAATTGATGCTAGATAAATGAAATTAAGGTAATTAATGAGCATAAAAATTTAAAATGAAATACTTATTGATTTAAATGGTATAAAATGTACAATTAGGCCATAGTTGCAAAGTTATTGTAATTATGGTCAAATAATGCCAAATTGGCTAATTTGTGAAATAATTAAATCCTAATAGGATTTAAAAAATGATATATTGACTGGGAAATATTTTGAAATTCTTCATAATACAATTTATGAATAAATATTGGATATAAAAATATTGGATAAATTGGAAAAGGATTTAATAAAAATATGAAAAATCTCGAAAATTATTATTAAGAGCGGTTTTGAGGGTATATATACAAATTTTAAAATTATTTGAGAAAAAATTGGGTATTAACAACTGCCCCTCTTTACACGGGAAGGATGGAAGAGTTGTCGGGTAAAGATATGATGGTCAATTTTGACTGAGTGGAAATAGTTTGAAAAGTTCAGGTCGCACCCTAGTTCCTGAGTTGCCTACATATCCCTGGTCTTACAGGAATCAGGCCGTATATAGTTCCAGGGTCATCGGTGAAGTATACCGATGAAATTTTACAAGAACGGACGCCAAGTACAGGGTTAGATGAGCAAACAGCTTACGGGATGGTTAGGAGACCTGGAGCGGAACCGTTTCCGCCTGGATGGCTGTTGCTTGCTGGATTACCTGCAAATAAATAATACAAGCGTATATTGTGCGTAATTTAAACATGATGCAAATTTCCGTTGGACGATGAATGTTGTCTTTGGATGGTTAAGGATGACGTCTTTAGACCATGATGTCCTGGGCCATGAATTGCTTGATGCAGGATTCGCAGGCCATGAAATGATGTTTTCGGGCCATGGGGATGGTGCCTTCAAACCATGAAGCCTTTGAATAATGATATGCAAAATGATAAAAAGAGATCCTCGGGCCATGACATGGTGTTTTCAAGCTATGAAGATGGTGCCTCCGAACGATGATGCCTTTGGATAGGTTGGCGATATTTCAGCCCATGAAGATGCAATAGCATGATGCTGACAAGACAGAGTTTAGTCTTGCGAATTTAAAAGGGAAGATCTTATCCCGAAAGGAAGCAAATGATAGAGACAGGGGTTGCTTTTGAAAAGTAAATGGGAGACAGCGTTTAGTCTCGGAAGGCAGAAAGGTAGCCTTATGCAATATACGGATGCAGATGGAGACAACGTTTAGTCTTGGAAGGCAGAAAGGTAGCCTTATGAAAGATGCAGATGCAGATGGAGACATCGTTTAGTCTCGGAAGGCAGAAAGGTAGCCTTATGCAAGATGCGGATGCAGATAGAGACAACGTTTAGTCTCGGAAGGCAGAAAGGTATCCTTATGCAAGATGCGGATGTAGATGGAGACATCGTTTAGTCTCGAAAGGCAGAAAGGTAGCCTTATGCAAGATGCGGATGCAGATGGAGATATCGTTTAGTCTCGGAAGGCAGAAAGGTAGCCTTATGCAAGATGCGGATGCAGATCGAGACATCGTTTAGTCTCGGAAGGCAGAAAGGTAGCCTTATGCAAGAATTAAATAAATGACAATAGAAATACTTAGCTGGTAATAGATCGCAATATCGTGACCGATGTGAGCATTGCAATTTACGAAGCATTGTCTCTTGTTGATAATAAATGTTGGCATGTGCGACGGTTTCGAGAGTCGTATTTTCGAATAGTATCTGTCCTTCGGCGGATAACATGTTTTGGGCTTTTACAATTTGTGGCTGCATCCAAAGAAAGATCGTGAGTTTTGTAAAGGGGGAAGGTTAGTTCGCATTCCCGCTGGCTACGCTTGCTTGATCATGATGATGTTGTCTGTATCATTGTGGTAGCATTTTCTAAACAAGATATTTCAGAAAAAATAAATATGCATGATTTGTAAGAGTGCAATGTATAATCTAAAATAGTTTTTAGATGAACCGACGATGTGACACGGTTTGAGACATTGCGACTTCTTCCGCTGTGGAATTTTGAGGGTCCTCCTCAAAATTCTACCCCAGTTTGCTAGGCGGATGCCTCTGACTGCTGCTCGCGCCGTGACTGGCTGAACTTGCTTCGAAATTTTGAGGGTCCTCCTCAAAATTCTGCCCCAATTTCAATTGTGACCGAACCCATAGGGCTGCTACTTATCCCCTCTTAAACGGGAATCAGGTCAAGCGTAGTTCAAATTACATCATTGAGAAAGCATAAAGATTACACATAGTAGCACTTGACTGCATCTGAATTGATTGGCTTGGGCCAGACTTCTCCGTCCATTTCTGCAAGTATGGGTGCTCCCCCTGTCAGCACTCTATGAACCATTTACGGGCCTTGCCAGTTAGGAGAGAACTTCCCCTTGGCTTCATCTTGATGCAGAAAGATTTTCTTTAACACCAGCTGCCATGGTGTGAACTGTCTCGGCTTGACTTTCTTGTTGAAGGCCCTGGCCATTCTGTTCTGATATAATTGACCATGATATACTGCATTCATTCTCTTCCCATCCATGAGGTCTAGTTGCTCATAACGTCTTCTTACTCATTCTGCATCGCTGAGCTCTACTTCCTGTATAATCCTTAGAGATGAAATCTCCACTTCGGCAGAAATAACAACCTCTGTACCATAAACCAGCATATAGGGTGTTTCCCCTGTTGATGTGCGAACAATGGTGTGGTATTCCAGTAAGGCGAATGACAACTTTTCATGCCATTTCTTGTGCCTTTCTATCATCTTTCTTAGTATCTTCTTGATGTTTTAGTTAGCGGCCTCTACGGATCCATTCATCTGAGGTCTGTATGCTGTGGAATTCTTGTGTTTGATCTTGAAAGTTTCATACTTAGCTTTCATCAAGTCACTGCTGATATTAGAACCATTGTCGGTGATGATTGACTCTGGAACTCCGAACCGACAAACAATACGGTCGCGGACAAAGTCGGCCACAACTTTCCTAATAACTGCTTTGTAGAAGACTGCTTCGACCCATTTAGTGAAGTAGTCGATGGTGACCAAAATGAACCTGTGGCCATTGGAAGCGGCCGGCTCAATTGGTCCAATAACGTCCATACCCCAAGCGGCGAACGGCCTTGGTGAGCTTGTTGCATTGAGCTCACTTGGAGGCACCTTTATCATATCCCCATGTATCCGGCAGCGGTGGCACTTCCGAACATACTGGATGCAATCCGTTTCCATAGTCATCCAAAAGTAACCAGCTCAGAGTATTTTCTTTGCTAAAACAAATTCGTTCATATTTGGGCCACAGGTCCCTGCATGAATTTCTTCTAGAAACTTTGATGATTCCTTCACGTCAACACACTTTAATAAACCCAAATCAGGAGTCCTCCTATACAGGATTCCTCCTCTATGAAAGAAATTGTTGGACAATCTTCGAAGTGTGTGTTTCTGAGTGGAATTTGCAAGCTCAGGGAATTCTCCTTTTGCCAAGTACCTATCGATGTCATGAAACCAAGGATTTTCGTCTGCTTCTTCTTCGATATGGGCATAGTAAGCTGGCTGATTATGGAGTTTTATGGGAATATGGTCGATGAAATTCTTGTCCGGATGCTGGATCATTAAGGACAAAGTAGCTAATGCGTCGGCAAACTCATTCTGGATTCTGGGGACGTGCTAGAACTCTATCTTTGTGAACCTCCTTCTTAATTCCTGTACGTGGTGCAGATATGATAGTATCTTGGAATTCTTTGTTACCCATTATCCTTATATCTGATGTACCAATAATTCTGAATCACCAATCACTAACAGCTCCTAGACGTTCATGTCAATGGCCATATTGAGTCCCAAGATGCAGGCTTCATATTCGGCCATATTGTTGGTGCAAGGGAATCTGAGTTTGGCAGATATTGGATAATGCTGACCGGTCTCTGATACTAGTACTGCTCCAATACCGACTCCTTTGAAGTTTGCTGCTCCATCAAAGAACATCCTCCAACCATCATAGGATTCTGCAATATCTTCTCCTATGAATGATACCTATTCATCAGGGAAGTATGTTTTCAGGGGTTCGTATCCTCCGTCTACGGGATTCTCAGCAAGATGGTCTGCCAGATATTTTCCTTTAACTACCTTTTGAGTCATGTAAATAATGTCGAATTCGCTCAGCAGGATCTTCCACTTGGATAGCTTGCCAGTGGGCATGGGCTTCTGAAAGATATACTTTAATGGAACAATCCTTGATATGAGATATGTTGTGTAGTCACAGAAGTAGTACCTCAGCTTTTGGGCAACCCAAGTTAGAGCACAACAGGTACGCTCTAATAGAGAATACTGGGCCTCACATGGAGTGAACTTCTTGATGAGGTAATAAATAGCTTGTTCCTTCCTTCCTATTTCATCATGCTACCCCTGAACGCAGCCAAAGGCTCCACCTAATATCGCAAGATAGATAGCAAAGGTCTGCCTGGCTCGGGCGGTACTAGGACTGGAGGTGTTGACAAATATTCCTTGATTATGTCGAAAGCCTTTTGACAATCATCGGTCCACTCGGTCACAGCGTCCTTCTCTAGCATCTTAAAGATTGGCTCGCAGATGACTGTAAACTGTGCTATAAACCGGATGATGTAATTAAGCCTCCCCAAGAAACTCATCAAATCTTTCTTTTTCCTTGGTGGCGGTAACTCTTGAATGGCTTTGACCTTGGATGGATCCAATTCTATTCCCCGACAGCTCATAATAAATCCCAGCAGCTTCCTAGCAGGAACCCCGAATGCACACTTCGCGGGGTTTAGTTTCAAATTGTATTTTCGCAACCTATTGAAGAACCTCCCCAAATTCTCCATGTGATCAACAGATTTATTTAATTTGATAATGACATCATCTACGTACACCTCGATCTCTTTGTGAATCATGTCATGGAATATGGTAGTCATGACCCTCATGTAGTGGCCCCTGCATTCTTTAGACTGAATGACATCATCTTGTAACAATACACTCCCTACGGTGTAATGAACGCCGTTTTCTCAGCATCTTCCTCATCCATCCAGATCTGGTGATAACCGGCGAAGCAATCCACAAAGGACTACAATTCATGATTGGCACAATTATCAATCATAATGTGTATATTTGGCGAGGGGAAGTCGTCTTTCGGACTGGCTCGGTTGAGATCCCGGTAGTCGACGTAGACTCTGACCTTCCCATCCTTCTTTGGCACAGGTAAAATGTTGGCTAACCATGTCGGGTACTCCACTACCCAGAGAACTTTGGCGGTGATATGCTTGGTAACTTCTTCTTTGATTTTCAAACTCATGTCAGGTTTGAACTTTCTGAGCTTTTGTTTCACTGGTGGACACATTGGATTGGTTGGCAGTTTGTGAGCCACAATAGACGTGCTTAGACCAGTCATGTCATCATACGACCATGCAAATATGTCCTCATACTCTTTTAGATACTTTGTGTATTCTTTCTTTTCTGATGGTGACAAATGGATGTTGATGCGCGTCTCCTTGACGTTATCTGAATCTCCTAGGTTGATAACTTCAGTTTCATCTAGGTTGGACTTAGGTATGTTCTCAAAGTTCTCAACTTCTTTGACAATCTCGTCGGGTATGTTGTCCTCTTCTGAATCAATGTTCGTTTGCCGCGTTGTCTCATTGCATGTCACAGTCATCGGTTCATCAAGACAAGTAATAGTAATGTTGTATAAGTAAAGTAATGGGAGAAAACAATAACAATAAATATCAGATTCGTAAAATTTAGAAGATGCTTTGATAGATTGAATAACTGTTTTGAACATTGAAGATCCTTATTGCAGAAATTGGAAAAATGCAGGAAAAGGGAAATCGTTTAGTAAATAAAACAGTAAATAATGCTTGTTTTAGCCTTGCTACCCCGAGGCTCTTCGGGCCTTGGTTTTCTTGATAGACCAGTTCTTGAGATATGCCTCCTTGATCACAGTCTGTATGGAAGGTCCTTCCTCCCCCTCCCCCTCAAAAACAACATAGCAATCCATATCATCATTCTCTAGGAACAAACTCCTCATTGCTGCAAGTGCTTCTTATTCATCTGAATCGTAGATAGTGTCGTCCTGCTTGAAAGTCTGCTTAAGATGAGGTATTGGCTGCTCCAAAGGGTAATAGGGACCGCGCCAAGGTGGCTTCCAGTCATTGAATTCCTGCCAGGTGTACTCATACCCCAGACCGAAAATGGTGCCATGTTCCTTGAGCTTTATGGGCTTCGTGATCCCTTGGAGGTTTTTACCGAGCCCTTTGCCTGGCTCATATCCTCTCCAGTTCAGGATGCTCTCGATCTTATTATCCCACCATTTTTCCTTGTCGATAGCATTGACCCGTTCAATGTGGTGGTAAGTTCCTCCGCCTATCTTCCTTTTTCCGTCAATCACTGTAATAGTTTGACGACTATAAATGGGGTTGCTACCATCACCATGAATAATCACCTCTTGGTGGTTCCACTCAAATTTTTCCGCCTGATGTAGCGTTGATGCTACGACCCCAGCAGCATGAATCCAGTGTCGTCCCAACAACAGGTTGTAGCATGCCGGAACATCTATCACCTGGAAATCCACTTCGAACCAAGTCGGTTCCATCTGTAGACATAGACTGATCTCCCCCATGGTGGACCTATGAGAACCGTCAAAGGCTTTCACATTGATCGCTCCATCATTAATCTCATGTATCCCTTTACCCAATTTCTTGAGTGTTATCAATGGACAGATGTTAAGACTGGAACCTCCATCGATCAAGATTCTTGTGATGAAATGATCCTCACACTGTACGATGATGTGCAGCGCTTTGTTGTGCCCCAATCCTTCAGGTGGTAGCTCGTCCTCATGAAAAGTGATTTTATGACTCTCCAATACCTGGCCTACCATATTGGCCATTTCCCCACTAGTGATGTTGTTTGGCACATATGCTTCACTCAACACTTTCAACAAAGCATTTATGTGTGTTTCAGAATTCTGCAGCAGAGAGAGGATGGATATTTGTGCCGGTGTCTTGTTCAGCTGGTCAATAACTGAATACTCCTTAGCCTGTATCTTTCTCCAAAGGTCATCGGGACCTATTTCGATAAGGGGAGGCCGATTGGTAGCCTGCTTGCTTGACTCGGCCAGATTCTCAAGGGTGTAGACCCTACCAGTTCTTGTCATACCATGTGCTTCCACTGCTTCCTCATACCTGACCTTGCCTTTCCTTCTCGCCTCGGTTGTGTAGTCCCAAGGGATAGCATTTGAATAGAAGGGTGGCGTGGTTTACATTTCCACTGGAACTGGTGCAGCTATCCTTGCTTCAAACGGAATATGTGTTCGGGGTGGAAAGACTGCGACCTCGAATGGTGCCGGTGCATTTATTGGAGATACAAACTCAATTTCAATTGGCACTGGTGAATTTACAGGTAGCGCTGCTTCAAACTCACACGGTATAGACATATTCACCTCAGCAGCCTCAGATGGTTGAATCTGGACTATGATCGGTTTGAGAGTGACTGTAGATTTCTTTGGGTTATCGCCTTTTGCGATTAACCCGATTGATCCCTCGGGATCCCAATAATCTTCTATTTCAATCATATGGATACCTCTACCCTTATGGTCTGGTAGAGGATTGTCGCAAATGTTTGGAGTGGGGGTTTTTTGCCACAATAATCTTGTTGTCAATGAGAGCCTGTATTTTGTTCTTTAAAGAACGACATTCTTTGATGGTGTGTCCCTTCATCGAAGAATTAACCCACTGAGAAGGATTCTCAGGGGTGGCAGCAGGGATAGGTGTAACATAACCAACAACTTTGATTTTTTCATATAGCTGGTCAATGGGCTCGGCTATGGCGGTATATTGCTTTGGGGGACAACGATCAAAATTGGGACGAGGACTAGGGAAGTTTTGGCGTGCAGGGGTGATTGGTAATGAGATGGCTGGGAATTATAAGTGTGGTAGACAGGAGCGGGTTGTGGATATTTGGACGAAGCAGGTTGATATGTGGGTGGTGGAGCTTGGTTGGAAGGTGGTGGAGTTTGATAATTTGGTGGTGGAGCTTGGTAATTTGGTGAGGGTGCTTGGTAATTTGGTGAGTGATGATATGTGAGTGGAGGTGTCGGATAGGTTTGTTACTTGAGTGGGGACTTGGTTCTTTGTGCAACCATTACGGCTCCCACATCTCTCTTCTTGGACACACCACCGGACTGTAGAGCCTTGTTAGTGGCTTGCAAGGCTTCAAAATTTGTGATGATACCGCTTTTAATACCTTCTTCAATCCACTCACCCAATTTGATAATGTCAGAAAACTTGTGGCCCTCAACCATCATTAACCGTTCATAATACTACGGGTCCTGAGCCTAGACAAAGAACTTGTTCATATGTACTTCTTCTAGAGCAGGTCTGACCTTAGCGGCTTCGGACCTCCAGCGAGTAGCATACCCGTGAAAGGTTTCTGTAGGCTTCTTCTTCAAATTTTTAATGTAGAACATATCTGGTGTGTTCTCTGTGTTGACTCTAAACCTGTCCATGAAATCAGACACCATGCTTACCCAGTTTGGCCATTTCTTGGGGTCTTGGCTGATGTACCAAGACAGTGCATCTCCCTTCAAACTCCTCATAAATAGCTTCATGTGGATTCTTTCATCCTTTCCCACGCTAACCAATTTGTCGCAATAGGTCCTCAGATGGACTCACGGATCACCAGTACCGTCGAACATTTTGAACTTTGGAGGTTTGTACCCCTCGGGCAGTTCAACATCAGGTTGGATACAAAGGTCTTCATAATTCAACCCTTCAATCCCCTTGATCCCTTCAACACCCTGAACTCGGCTGGTCAGTTTCCTAAGCTCCTTGACCAGGTTCCTAATAAGTAAATCCTTTTAGTCAGACTCGGATGCCTGTGGGATAGGAGGAGTGGAGTGGGTCATGGTTTCCACATATATGGGATTGTTATATGTGTGGGAATGGTCTTTTGTGGGGTTTTGAGGTTTTGGGATGAGTAGTAGGGTGGTATTTGTGGTGTGGCAAGTATTGTACTGTGTCGAGAGAGTTCGGTTCTTTGGGGGAGTGGTGTGATGATGGGGTGAGGGATGATTTTATTGTCTTGGGATATTTTGTGAAGGTGCGGGGTTTTGAGCATTGTTGACGTCAGGGACATTGAGAGAAAATGACAAGTTGGCCAGATTTTGGACTTGATCGAGTTCTTCCTGAAATTTCAACAATTTTTGTTCAAGTGGTGACATGTTCTCATGCAGAACCTGAATACCTCGGCCATCAATGGCCTCCACCCTTTCAATCACATTCTCCTTTCTGATGCCGCTGGACTCTTCCATCTTACTTTTGCCTTTGTCTTTGCCCTTAGGAGGACTAGGGGGAGGAGTAGGTGGAGGGCCCTTGGATCTGGTGCGATAGGCTGATGATGCCAGAATGCACGAACTAACCTTTGGGGAGGGGAGTAAGAAAAAATAAAAACAAAAGGTAACCAAGTCAGTGAGGATTATGAAAAAGTATTGCAGTATTTAAACACATAATGCGGAAATGAAAGCGTGTCCTAAGTTGGGGACCTCTGTGTGCCCGAGGTAGGCCTAGTGACAAATTGATTTGGAGAACTTAAAATGATAAATGCCTCATTTTATTGATAATAAAATAGACAAATCCCAAAACGACAGACGAAGAATAAAAATCACTAATGGCCATTAGCCTTATTATATTGTTAGAAAAATAAAGACATACCTATATACTTGGTCCCATAAGGACCTTCCCCAGATTCGGCATTCCTGCTTTCTTCTAACAACTTCCCCAGCTCGCGAAGTCCCAGCAGCAGATAAGTTCTGGCTAAGTATCCCCCTGCAGCTCCCTCAACCTTTTGACAATCTTCAACCCTTTTGATGAACTCTTATTCCAAATCGATTATACCTCGTTCAAATATCCCAGCCTCTTGTTGGCACTAATAGCCATGTCCTTCCACTCCTCGATTAGTCTTTTGTTGGACTCATGTATCTTGTGGTGATCATCCTCATTTTCTCGGATCCTTTTACGCAACTGGTTGAACTTTACTTGTGCTTCATCCCTTTCATCTACAATCCTGTGACCTCGGACGTACCTTGGCTTTCTCTGACCACCCATATCTTCTTCTAACCAGCCCAGATAGAAAGGGGTATAACCGGCGTGATACCTATTCGGTTCGATGGTGTCTTTCTCAGGTATAACCTTGCAGTGCCATAGGTGCTGAGTTTGGTACTTGTGAGGACTGTCATTATTTTGAAAGTCGGCTCGGAGATGGCTCATCTTCTCGACCCTAGGGATGACTTGCTTCCTTCCTGCCTGCCTCATAACTCGAAGAGGGACGTAAGGGTATGTCCCCCTTAGACCAATCAGTACCAGAAATGATGCGTCTCAGGATCGAATGATGAACTCATCCGTTGGAAACCATTCGAACATCCATTGAACATGTTCTTCAGTCAGGTTATCAAAGAGCTTGACCCATCCCTCAGCATCTTCAGGTTGAGCAAACATGTTAGGGATATAGTTCATTCGCTTTGGGTGATGGAAAGCGATCTGGTCATCCCACATTCGGTGGTGGATGTCCTGTCAATATTCCCCCTTTTGGAGATGTTCTACAAGCCAGAGTTGGAGTAACAGATTGCAACCTTCGAAATGCTTTGCTCCTTGTTGACATTTTTCTAAGGCCCGGTACATATTTGCAATGATCATGGGCACAATGCTGAAATATTGCCCATTTAACCCTTCCATTATGGGCTTAGTTACCATTGCTAGCCTGGTATGGATCCTTTCTTTCTTTATCGGGAACACGATCAATCCCAAAAAGCAGACCATAAACACAAACACTCGGCGATGGACGTGTCCCAGAGAGGTGATAGCGAACTCGTCATGGTAGGTACGGTATGATTTGTTGTAGCCATACCGTTCGTACAAGTAGTCAAAAGGAATGTACGAATCCTCCAGACATACTAATTCCGCGTCCTTTTTCAGACCCATCATTTTGAGGAAACTTCTGCCTGTGCAGTTCTCAGGCATCAGCAACCCCGGAGTTTCCCATACTAGGTTAGCCAACCCTCCTATGTCTTCTATCAACGGTGCCATTTTGATGTTCCCAAAGCGGAACACAGATCTTTCGCGATCTCAGAATAGGGTAGTAGCCTCTACTATCATTTGTTAGGCTGTATTTCCAGAAGAGATGGTAGATTACCTAAGTGATTCCTGATGATAGATTTGTCGCTAGAGTGTAGATACTCCCACAAACTTAGCAATTTTGGGTGGATGATGGAGACCATGCCGAATCTGGGGACTTCGTGCCTCATTTTTTTCTACAAAACAAATAGGTTAGGCCCTTACCCCCACCGTAATCGACTATTTAACGTCAATAATTAGCAGGAAACATTCAGTTCTCCAAATAAATGCATAGAACGTGAGGGCGTCCATTTGGGTTTAGGGAAACCCGATGGACATTTGGATAAGGCTATCTTAAAAGCTATCATGCGGACGACACTTTAGCTTTGACTAGGTTTGACCATGATGCATGCAACAATTCAATAGAGTAAGGTTTCTATGAGGTTTTAGACTGGTACCCTTGAGCGGACAACTCAAGGGGAAAAGGCACGGAACCGTCGACTGCACCGCTGATCGACTGGTTTTACTGCTAATAAGCCTTTCCGAATTTAGGGGTGATAATATAGGAAGGGCAAAACCACTCATCAAGCGTTGGTATAATATTTTGTTTGGCACGAGTGGAGTATGAATGTTGAGCATGATTTATGCAATAAGTATTAAAACAAGTTGTCACGTATTTTCACGTTAAAGAAAACGGTAAAAACAATATTAATGATTTAAAGCAGTTACAAAAAAGAAACAAAGAGACATGTCAGTTACGTTTGGAAATAAATACTCGAAGTAAGCAATTAATTTACACGCAAAGGGAATGGGAAAGGGTGCAAGTATTTAAAACAAGGCATAAACTCACGAAACAATTTGAAATGGTAAAAGCCTATAATCCCCAACAAAGTCGCCATGCTATCGCACACCCTTTTTCCCTCGCGGAGATTCGGGTTTATGACATTAGTTGGGACAACTCGTTCCTTTTGGGAAAGGGGTTTTGCATATTTTGAAGAGTCGCCACCTAATAATTTAATGGTGTGTTAGGGCACCTAAAGGGTTCAATTACAACTACATTTCTAACTAGAGACTTGGGTAAGGGCTTGAAATTATCCTAAGGGGAAGGTGTTAGGCATCCCTCAGGATCCACAAGTGTGGTTCCCGGCCAAATGGTTTCGTGAATTTGTACAAATAGCAAATAACAAGTAAAAGCTCAAATAAGATGGGGTTTAAGTCTTAAGCATGCAGTTGTTTAGAAAACTAGTAGGAGAATAGAGTTTGAAAAGGATTATAAGCTAAGCATATAAGAGGTGTCCTACGTTTATAATAATATGGATCACATCAATGCAATACCCGGTAATCACTCCACGAAGAGGGGCTACACGTGGTATTAGCGCACCGGTCATCATATCCATATTCTACCCTTCCCACCCCGTAAAGGTGTTTAAAGCGTGTGTTGGTCAAAGATTCTGTTGCGTGAAATTACCCGTCCCATCCTATCAGTCCTGGAGGAGGTTGGGACTACTACCCTAATAGGACTGTAGTCAGTGGGAAACACATAGGAGCATACAGGAAGCTCGAATTTTCCTCCGCAAATAATGCACATAATTAGCACGACTCATACACATATAAGGGCAGTATTGTTAATTAAGATCCTAAGACATGGTATCTAGGTGAATTCAGAGGATAAATAGACATGCAAAATTTATAATTCAAGGAAAACATGCTCTTAATCAGTTTGCCTACTGATTTAAAAGAAATACCTATTAGTGTTAAGCATCACATACAAGAAAGACAGATTTCTAATTTTCAAAAAATCAGTTACCTAAGGCTTGCCTAGGGGAGGGCAGTGTATATTAACAGAATTATTAAAGGATGTGTTGCAAATTATTACTTAAACATGTTGTTCTAGGTTGTTCAGAACATAGAAGCATTACTAGTTATTTAGAGAAAACTGAGTGAGGTTGTTATAACTTTTATACATCAGTATTTAGACTAAGTGTAGTTGAGTGATTAGGGCCCTATAACATGATATGTAATGCAGAGATAGAGATGCAGAATGATGCGTACGCGAGTTCCTAAGCATGATTTCTAAATGCTCAGTATTAATCATGGTTTCAGAAGATGCTAAAATGATAATCTATTTTAATGTTGTTTAGCCTAAGACATGATTTCTAAGCGTAAATGACAGTACAAAATACCATTTATTAGCAGGATTTTTCTAAGTAAAAGTGAACATGCTGAAACAATAGGCATGAGACCTAATAAACATGATTTCTAATGCGTGAATATGAACATATGGGCCTACATGATCTCTATTGCACAGATAGGAAATAAAATCAAATAGCATGATTTCTAATGCATGAATTCGAACACACGGGCCTATACATGATCTCTATTGCACAGATAGGAAATAAAGTCTAATAGCATGATTTCTAATGCATGAATTCGAACACACGGGCCTATACATGATCTCTATTGCACAGATAGGAAATAAAGTCTAATAGCATGATTTCTATCCCTTTGATAAGTAATACATGCGTAGCTCCCCCTCCCTTTCCACTATCTATCCCCTGAGTTGTTTACAAATTATTACAGGCCAGGGAATTATGAATTACACAACCAAAGGAAAATAAGAACTTACTTCTATAGGGAGCCTTTAATTAGGCCCAGATCTTCCGAACCTCACTGCTTTATGGTATTGCATAGCCTTTTCACAATCCGGATGTATCAGAGTTCCCTAAGGACCTCAAGGGCTCCCGGGCAGTGCTCACACCCAGACATAGCTAAAAGAATAAAACATGTGCAGTGTGGAAGTGCCAGCCTTGTATGTTAGAGTTCAGAGGGTACTCAAAGGGTTCCAAAAGCAGTGCTCACACGAAGGGGGCTGAACTTATACTTCTAAGAGTGTGTGTGAGAATGCTTTTATTTAAAAAGGATTTAAGTAAGGAACAGTTTGAGAAAGAGTAAGTGAGAAAACAGTTTTTGAAGAAGGAAATGGAAACTTAACATCACAAAGAACCAAGGATAGTCCAACAAACACAAACAGGGGTAATGGGATTGGGGACAAATACAGAGCATGTAAGGGCATACATACAACAGGCAGATAAGCACACATACTTGTAATCAGGAAACTTCTAAGGGTCTAGAGGATCAGGGAGTATAGTGTTAGGTCAGATTAACACCTAAGGCCATGGTTAAACTAATGTGCCAGTCATAGGCATGTAAGAAGTAGGTGCTAAGTGTACAGAAACATGCTGGTCATAAACAGATAAAGCCTAATTTAAACATGAAGATGGGACTTCAGGGTCCTAGATACATATTGAAGAATAAGTAAGCAAGTTGGAAGCATGCTGAATCACAACAGTAATGAAACATGTTGGTTTGAGGACTGAAATATAAATTAGAATATACCAGTGAAGTAGAGAAAACAATAACACAAACAGGAAAGTAGGAGAATGCACAATAGTCAGCCTTGGCTTGCAGCCGACTAACCAAGAGTAGTGGTAATTAGCACAGAAGAGAGAAGAAAGTCTTTGAATTGTAAGAGAGATTTTTTTGAACAGATTAGTTCGTGTGTCTGTGTGTGTATTAATAGAGTATATATAGTTTTTGACAAGCAGGCAGAGGAATAAGGTAAAAATAATAGTTCAGCAGTAATTATAGAAATAATCATCAATTAGAATTAATTTAGTATACAAACTTCCTTTAGTTAAGGAATCAAATGGTAAGAAGTAGTGGAAACAAAAGGTAAGGAATCAAGTAAAGTATATATAATTATAGAAATAAACACAACTTGGATCCAATCAATACAAGTATTCCCCCACAATTAAGGAGTCACAATTCAAACAGATACCACAGTAGTAAAGAAGGAAAGAGAACTAATTTAAAAAATTGATTTTAATCGTACAAAGAGTAGTATAGAATATGACATGTGATTAAGGCTAGGTACATGATATATTAATTAAGGAAAGTATATAATTAATTGACAACATACTTATGCATAACAGAAGGTAGAAAATAATTCTGAAAATTAGTAAGAAATATCTGGAAATCACAGGGAATCAGTTATCAAATAAGGCAAGTGTCACACAAATATGCAAAGGGTTTCGTATAGAGCGTGATATAGTCAGGAATAATCAAACACAAAAACCCTAACAAGCAAACATAAGCAAGAATCACAGAATCGTAGGATGTTTATGAGAAACACACAGATCAACTAAACACAACAACCAAGACGAACTCAGAACCTAAAAATAGGGGGTTTTTAATAGAATAAATCGAGTTGAGGGAGAATGCTTAATCAAATATTTAAAATATACTGAGAATCATAGGTTAGTACCAAAAATCAGAAGAGAAAGTGTTTCGAAAGGGGTTAAGAAACCCTAATTGAAGATGAAGCGTTATTTTAGAGAAATCAGAAAACCTTTAAGGAAAATAATAATGAGCCCATAGGTTAGTACCAAAAATCAGAAGAGAAAGTGTTTTGAAAGGGGTTAAGAAACCCTAATTGAAGATGAAGCGTTATTTTAGAGAAATCAGAAAACCTTGAAGGAAAATAATAAAGATCCCATAATACACACAGATCTAAGTCAGATCTAAAAGAGAATCGGAAAATACCAGGGGTTAGGGTTTCAGAGAGTTGAAAAACAAGGAAAACCTTAAAGATGTTGCCATCGTTAGCCGGAAAAGTTATGGCTCTTACTCAGACGGCCGGAGGAGGCCGGAAGATGGCATGAGGGACCACAGGTAGGAGCTGAACCACTCCAGGCTCGCCTGAGGGCCTTAGGGTGCCTTAGACCGGTGTAGGGTGAAGCAATAACCAGGAGACAGTGAGGGAACACAGTTCCCGGAAAGGTAACTAGCCGGAGAAGACGAACAGACTCCATTGGAGGTAGAGAGATAAGGGAAGGTTCTAGAGAGAACCAGAGAGAGAATGAGAGATTTGAGAGGTTAGGAAATGAGGGGTCGGAGGGGGTAGTCTTTAGGTTTATTAATGGTAAGTGGGATTTGGGTCATTGATCTAATGTGATCAACGGATCAGATAGATCCGGGGTTGGGTCGGGTATGGAATTGGTTTGGGCAGGGTATGGAATTGGGTTGATTAAATTCTGATAGGTTGGGTTAGAATTAGGCTAGAATTTAAATAAATGTGGCTAATTATTAAACACCCATTTAAAATAGATAATTAATTAAATAAAATTAGCTAGTAATTATATAAGATGAAATTGATCCTAGATAAATAAAATTAAGGTAATTAATGAGCATAAAAATATAAAATGAAATACTTATTTATTTAAATGGTATAAAATGTACAATTAGGCCATAGTTACCAAGTTATTGTAATTATGGTCAAATAATGCCAAATTGGCTAATTTTTGAAATAATTAAATCCTAATAGGATTAAAAAAATGATATATTGACTGGGAAATATTTTGAAATTCTTTATAATACAATTTACCAATAAATATTGGATATAAAAATATTGGATAAATTGGAAAAGTATTTAATAAAAATATGAAAAATCTTGGAAAAATACCAGTTATTATAAAGAGCGGTTTTGAGGGTATATATACAAATTTTAAAATAATTTGAAAAAAAAACTGGGTATCAACAATAGTGCCATGGGAGCCTCAGAGTCCCAATTCACAGGGTTCACGCACACACGCCCGTCACCTAGCATGTGGGTCACCTCAAATCCAATCACATAACACATATTGCGGGATTTCATACAGTCAACTCTAAGTTTAGAAGAATTACTTACCTCGAATGAGCCAATATCAACACCGAGCAAGCCAAGCAATGCTCCAAAGATGCCATCCCGCGCGAATGACCTCCTAACGGCTCGAAATTGACCAATAACAATTCAAAGTCAACTTCCGGTCAAACTTATGACCTTCCCAAGCCTTCAAATCTCCAATTTTCGCCATTTAGTGTCGAAACCTTCTAGAAACATCCAAATGCAAATCCGGGCATACGCCCGAGTCCAAAATCACTATCCAGTTCTAGAAGAACCATCAAAACTCCGTTCCGGGGTCAAATTCTCGAAAAGTCAAACTTGGTCAACTCATTCAACTTAAAGCTTCAACAACGAACTCATTCTTCCAAACCGATTCTGAATAACCTGAAATCCAAAATCGACAATTTTTCATAGGTCATAATACATCATACGGAGCTACCCATGCCCTCACACTACCGCGCGAAGTGCAAATGCTCAAAACGATTGGTCGGGTCGTTAGATCCTCCCCCACTTAAACATACGTTCATCCTCGAACGTGTCCAGAGTTATTCTTCAAACTATCAATCCGCCGCATAACCTTACCATGCACATACCCGGGGGATAACACAACATAACTGGAATTTCTTCATCCAACCTAGCCCATAAGCCTTAGAATCCAATTTCTATATCCGACCTGAGGATAAAACACGAATGATGATGTCGTGCACTTGATTTTATAATATAACATGAGGATGAGAGTAAAAGCACGAAGGGTGATGCCGTGCACTTGATTTTATAATATAACATAGCGATGGGAGTAAAAGCACGAAGGTTGATGCCGTGTAATCTCGTTGATTCATTGCTCTTTACTTTGACATTGAAATGTGGTCTTGACTTTATGGCTTCATAATTTACTTTTGAAAGATTTTTCGATGTTGTTGTCACTTTACTTCATGTTTCCTCCTTAATCCCTTTACTTATTCACTTTTTATCCCTTTACTTGTTGTTATCCCGTCTTTATACTTGACATTTTACCTGTTATTTCATTACTTATTGATACATAACTGCACAAGTTTATCGTATGTGTCTTGTCTTAGCCTCGTCACTACCTCATCGGGGTTAGGCTCGACACTTACTGAGTATATTGGGTCGATTGTAATCATACCATACTTTTGCACTTCTTGTATAGATCCGGATATCAGTACCAGCGGAGTCTCGAGAGATGCTTAGCAGATACCGAGTAGGTGATTCGAGTTAGAGTTGCATCCCACTCACAGGCCTTGAGTCATCATCTTACTTCTATTGTACTGTTTCTATTTTGCTTCGGACAGTGTTGTATTTCTTTCTAAACATAGTATTTAGTATACTCTAGGAGCTCATGCACTTGTGACTCCAAGTATTGGGATGGGTTAGGTCAGATTGGTTTTAGACTTATCATACTTATTTTGGAATTTCTTTTACACTATGTTATTATCATGTTATTACTTATTTATTGCAAATCTTTAGTGTTTCCTATTATGTGTTGGCTTGCTAGCAAGCATGTTAGCCATCATCACGACCCCAATTAGTTGATATTTTGGGTTGTGACAAGTTGTTATCAGAGCACTAGGTTTCATATGTCTCACAAGTCATGAGCAAGCTCAATAGAGTCTTGAGGATCGGTACGGAGATGTATGTACTTATCTTCGAGGCTATAAGGCTTTATGAAACATCACTTTCTTTCTTTATTTCTCTATCGTGTGACTTTGTTCTATCGTTAAGTTTGAATCATTCTTCTCTTATTCTCTCACAGATGGTGAGGACGCATAGACCATCCACAGCTAATAAGGAGACGGAGCCCCATAGTGCAGCCACTACTAGGGGTCGGGGCCGAGGTAGAGGCATAGCTCAGCCTAGAGCACGCACAACAGTACCCCTTGTGGAGCCTCATTTAGAGAAGGATGAGGAGATCCTAGTTCCGACAAAGCCAATAGAAACTGCTCCAATTCCAAAGGAGCTCATTATTACCTAGTGCTTCAGGACGCCTTAGTCCGCATGGTTGGCTTGATGGAGAGTATGGATCATGCTGGTGTGTTCCCTGTAGCACCAGCCGTTGCTCAATCCAGGGAGGATCCCAGACTCCCACTACCCATACTCTAGAGAAGATGGCTCAAGGTTACCAGACCTCCGCAGTTCTACCAGTTGAGGCAGTTCAGCCTGTTGTTGCTACACATCCTGAGGAGAGACTCGCTATGTCAGCTGATAAACTGAAGAGGCTGGATAAGTTTACAAAGTTGTATCCCCCTCACTTTAGTGTTACACCTTATGAAGACCACGGGCATTCTTGGATCGTTTCCATGACATTTTGTGCAACATGGGGATAGTGGAGTCTAACGGAGTTACCTTCACAGTATTTTAGATGCATATTTTTTCCAAGAGGTGGTGGCAAGTATATCTTCAGTGTAGGTCAGCGTGATCGCCTCCTCTCACATGGGTTCAGTTCTCGCAGCTGTTCTTGGAGAAGTTCATTCCCTTCACTCAAAGAGAGGAGTTCCATAGTCAGTTCGAGCTCCTTCAGCAGGGTAGCATGATTGTTTCTCAGTATGAGACTAGATTTGTGGATTTGTCATGCCATGTAGCTATCCTGATCCTTACTGAGAGGGAGAAGGTGTGGAGGTTCATAGATGGTCTTACCTACAACATCAAACTTTAGATGGCCAGAGAAACCGAGGATGATATTTCTTTTACTTGGGTAATGGAGATCTCCAGGAGGATCGAGCTCATTAGAGACCAGGCTAGGGAGCTGACCTCTGACAAGAGGACCCGTCATTTTGGAGGATTCTATGGTGACTCACCTGGAGGCAGGGGATCCTTTTGTAGAGGCCATTATATCAGGCCAGTTCAGTCAGCTCTACAGATCACCCATGATGCTTCAGGCAGCCACAATGCTTAAGGATCTCATATTGAGCAACTAGCATACAGTTCACCTCCAGCTCTAGTTATTGCACCTCTAATACAATGTTACCAGGTTGGTTATTCAGGTCGACTAGGACAATTCCAGCGTCAACACTCACATCAGTCGAGGGCCTGTTATACATGTGGGGATCTGAGGCACATCGCGAAGGTTTTCCCCATGTCATAGAGTAGTATGCCACAACAAGGTACTCATCCCGTAATTCCGGCATTGATGGCTCTACCACCTGCACAACCAGTTAGAGGCGTGGGTCAGGCAGCCCGAGGTGGGCGCCATACATTAGAGGTGGAGTCCAGTAAGTGAAAGGTCATCCCAAAGGTGGAGGACCAGTTGGTGGGGTTCAACCACGGTGTTGTGCATTTTTAGCTAGACTTGAGGCGGAGTCGTTCGATGAAGTTATTACAAGTATTATCTCAGTCTATCATAGAGATGCTTCCGTGTTGTTTGATTCGGGTTCTACATATTCTTATGGGTCTTCACATTTTTCTTCACGTTTGAGTATGCCTCGTGATTCTCTTAATGTTCCTATTTCTGTGTCTACAACGGCTGGAGATTTCCCTCGTGATTCTCTTAATGTTCCTATTTCTGTGTCTACAGCGGCTGGAGATTTTATAGTAATTAATAAGGTGTACCGGTCTTGTGTTGTTACTATTGATGGTTTTGATACTGTAGTAGACCTTTTGTTGTTGGATATGGTGGATTTCGAGGTCATTCTTGGTATAATTGGTTGTCCTTGTATCACTCTATCTTGGATTGTCATGCCAAGGCTGTGACTTTAGCCATACCATGGTTGCCTAGACTAGAGTGGAGAGTGACCCGTAGTCACTCTACTTGCAGGTTTGTTTCATATTTGAAGGCTTAGTTTATGGTGGAGAAGGGGTGTTTGGCGTACTTGGCTTATATCTGTGATTCTAGTGCGGAGGTTCCTTCTATGGATTCTGTACCAATTGCGAGTGAGTTTCCTATAGATTTTCTGGGTATGCCACCCGACAGGGATATTGTATTTTGCATTGATTTGTTTTCGGGCACTCAATTAAGTTTAAAGAATTGAAAGATCAATTGCAAGATTGGCTTGACAAGGGATTCATTGGACCTAGTGTCTCACCTTGGGGTGTGCTGGTGTTGTTTGTTAATAAAAAGGACAGATCGATGAAGAAGTGCATAGATTATCGACAATTGAACAAGGTCAGGGTGTCAAGTTGTTTTCCATTGATTTAAGATCTGGCTGCCATCATGTGAAGATTAGGGCATCGGATGTCCCTAAAACAACTTTAGGACTCGATATGGTCATTACGAGTTCTTGGTGATGTCGTTTGGCTTGAATAATACTCTAGCGGCCTTCATGGATTTGATGAACTGAGTGTTCAAGCCTTATTTGAATTCCTTCTTGATTGTCTTCATTGATGATATTCCGGTTTACTCCCGCAGTAGAGAGGAGCATGAGCAACACCTATGGATTGTACTACAAACTTTGAAGGATCGTTATCTATATTCCATGATTTCGAAGTGGGATTTCTGGTTAAACTTAGTTTCCTTCTTTGGTCATATTGTGTCTTCTAAGAGTATCAAAGTGGATCATAAGTATATTGAGGAAGTTCGGAACGGGCCTAGATCTACTTTAGCTATAAAGATTCAGAGCTTCTTGGGTTTGGCGGGTTACTATCGTCGATTCATGGAGGGGTTTTCATATATCTAAGCCTTATTGACCAAGTTGACTCAGAAGGGTGCTCTTTTCAGATGGTCGGATGCTTGTGAAGAGAGATTTCAAAAGCTCAAGACTGCCTTGACTATAGCCTCAGTGTTGGTGTTGCCAACATGTTGAGGAATCTTACACTGTGTATTGTGATGTATCACGTATTGGACTTGGTGTGGTATTGATGCAAAATGGTAGGGTTATTTCCTACACGTCTCATCATTTGAGGGTCTATGAGAAAAATTACCCTGTGTATGAGCCATTTTTCACGCACTAAAGATTTAGAGGCACTATCTATACTGCATTCCATGTGAGGTCTATACTGATCATCAGAGTCTCCAACATTTATTCAAGCAGAAGGACCTTAATTTGTAGCAACAGAGATGGTTAGAGTTATTGAAAGGAAATGATATCACCATATTATATCATCTGGGTAAGGCCTATCTAGTGGCCGATGCCTTGGGTAGGAAGGTGGAGAGCATGTGTAGTTTGTCTTTTTGCCGGCTGTGAAGAGGCCATTAGCCGTAGATATTTAGGCTTTGTCCAACCGGTTCGTGAGATTGGACATTCCGGAGCCTAGCCGGGTTCTTTCTTATATTGTGGTACAATCATCATTGTTGGAGCGCATCAAGGCTCTCTAGTTTGATGATCCTCACTTGTTAGTATGTGGTGCTAAGAAAGTTGTGATTGGAGATGATGGTGTTATGCGGCTTCAGGGCCGGATTTATGTTCCAAATGTTGATGGGTTGAGAGAGTTGATCCTTGAGGAGGCTCACATTTCACGGTATTCCATTCATCCATGTGTCACAAAGATATATCATGACTTGAAGCAGCACTATTGGTGACAGAAGATGAAGAAATACATTGTTAGACATGTATCTTGGTGTTTGAATTGTCAACAGGTGAAGTGTGAATATCAGAAACCGGGTGGGTTGACTCAGAGATTGGAGATACAAGAGTGGAAATGGGAGCGATCACTATGGAATTTGTAGGCTTACCATGGACATTGAGGAATTATGACATTGCTTGGGTTATTGTGGGCCGGTTGACTAACTCCGCACACTTCATTCCGGTGATGACATCCTATTCTTCAAAGTAGTTGGCTGAGATTTACATCCGGGAGATTATCGACTTGCACGGTGTGCCCATTTCTATCATTTCAGATCAAGGCACGAAATTCACTTCACACTTTTGGAGAGCTGTGCAACACGTGTTGGGCATGCAGGTTAAGCTGAGTACCACATTTTATCCTCCGACAGACGGACAGTTTGAGCGTACTATTCAGATTTTAAAGGACATGTTGCGAGCATGCTTTATGAATTTTGGGGGTCCGTGGGACAAGTTTGTACCTCTAGTGGAGTTTGTCTACAACAACAACTATCAGTCAAGCATCCATATGGCTCTGTACGAGACCTTATGTGGGAGGCGATGTCATTCTCCGATTGGTTAGTTTGAACCCGGTGAGGCTAGATTGTTATGCAGAGACTTGGTTCATGATGCTTTGGAGAAGTAGAAGGTGATTCATGAGTTTTTTATTACAACTCAGTCGAGGCAAAAAAGTTATGAACACCCGATTCATCAAATCCATAAATGTTGTCGGAGCATTATTCAAGCCGAAAGACCTTACTAGAAACTCGTAATGCCCATATTTAGTCCAAAAAGCCATCTTCAAAACATCTGAAGCACGAATCCTCAGCTGATGATACCCAGATCTCAAGACGATCTTTGAGAACACTCTAGCATCCCGAAGATGATAAAGCAAATCATCAATGCACGGCATGGATACTTATTCTTGATGGTGACCTTATTCAGTTGGCGATAGTCAATGCACATCCATATGATCCCATCCTTCGTATTCACAAATAATACCGGTGCACCCTAAGGCAATACACTTGGTCTGATGAATCCCTTATCGAGCAACTCATGAAGCTGCTCAGTTAGCTCTCTCAACTCCGTTGGAGCCATACAATAAGGTGGAATAAAGATAGGCTAGGTGTTAGGTGCTAAATTAATGCCAAAAACGATATCACGATCTGGTGGTATGCCTGGTAAATCAGCAGGAAATACATCAAAAAAATCGCACACCACAGGCACTGAATCTATCGCACGAGTCCCCCTAGCAGTATCTCGAACAAAGGCCAGATAGGCCAAATAACCCTTCTCTACCATTTGTCGAGCCTTCAAGAAAGAAATAACCCGACTGGATGCACTACTAGATGAACTTCTCCACTCCAGCCTAGGTAACTATGGCATCGCCGAGGTAACAATCTTGGCATGACAATCAAGAATGGAATGATATGGAGACAATAAATCCATGCTCGGGATAACTTCAAAGTCAATCATATCGAGCAATAGAAGATCAGTTCTGGTCTCATGCCCACCGAAAGTCACTACACAAGACTGGTATACCTTATCCACAACAACAGAATCACCCACCGACATGGACACATATACAGTAACAACCCAAGGACTCACGAGATATATCTAGATAAGGAGAAAAAAGAAAAGAGACATAGAAATAGGTAGAACCTGGATCAAATAGTACCGAAGTATATCTACGACAGACAAAAATAATACTTGTGATCACGGCATCAGAGCTACTGCCTCTGGTCTAGCTGGAAATAAAATCTAGCCGAAGCACCACCTGATTGGCCTCCACCTCTAAGGCGACCCTTGCCCACCTGCCCTCCATCTCTATCCGGTCGGACGGGCGATGCAGTAGCTCGTGCTGTAATCATGGGTTGATGGCCCTGTTGCACTACCTTGCCCTAAAGCCTGGGACAAAGCCTCCTCACATGACTAAGCTCCCCGCACTCGAACAAAGCTCTCGGTGCAGGAAACTGCTGACTCTAGATTTGACCCTTATAGCCTGTGTATCCATTAGAGGAACCCTAAATAGCTAGCGAATAGTATGTGCTCTCTGGAATGGCACTAAAGTAAGGCCCCGCTGGAGAAGCCCGAACAGAGAATGGTGCTGAATACCTGGGCTTGCTAGGATGTCCCCTTATGAACTGACCTCTGTCCCCAGACGGGGAACCATTGAACCCAACAGAAAGCTAAGGCTGCTTATCCCTCGACATGAATTCTCTACCCTGGTTACAAATATGCTCGATCCTGTGAGCTATCTCGACTACCCAGTGGAAAGAAGTCCCCAACTCTGCCTCTCGGGCCATAGAAACCTGAATCTCGAACTGACCCCGTAACTCCACCCTTTGTGAAGCTGGAATATACTTCTCTAGGAAGATGTATGTGAACTGATCCCAAGTCAAGATAGGTGAACCTTCTAACCTACTTGTAAGATAAGATGGCCACCTTCTAGCTGAAAAGTAGTGAAGTTAACATGTTGGAGACCACTAGTCCCGAATTATGCAGCCTCTCCCGGTAAATGTTAATGAAATCTTGTGGATCCTCTAACTGCTCAACGTTAAAGTGGGGGAGGATGAAGCCTAGTGAATATGTCAAGCCACTTCTGCACCTCAACGGTTGCAGTAGGTCTGGTCTCTGCCCTAGCCACTGCAATCGGTTAAACTCCGCATGCAGGTAGTACCTTTGGGTCCTAATAAATGGCAGCAACATGCCCTGGCGCATGATCTGTAGGGGTTTGTGCTCCCCCTCCTTCCTGAGATGTGGTCGGGTCCACTGGAAATATTTCGGCTTGAGTCATAGAGTCCATTAACCGCAGGATACGACCCATGACCTCCTAGAGCCTACTCGATTGCAAGTATCTCATCCTTCTCCTTAATTATAGGATCCTCCATCGGATCCACTAGTGGTGCCACTACGGAAACTCTAGGATGCCTTTGTCCCCCAGCATGAGTTTTGGCCCTGCCTCGACCTCTGCTCAACCTCTGATGACCGGAGGAGCAGCCCCTATGCCGTTGGATGATGCCATTGTGCGTGTTCTCACCATCTTTGAAAGATAATATATATATTTAGACATAGAACAACATCGATAGCACAATAGGAAATGAAGAAAGAGAAGTTTCCTAACACCTTATAGCCCCTCGAATATAAGTATGTACGTCTCCGTACCGATCCACAAGACTCTATTAGGCTTGATCATGACTCGTGAAACCTATGTGAACCTAGTGCTCCGATACCAAACTTTCACGACCCAATTCCCACCCTAGGTTGTGATGGAGCCCAACGCTGCCATTAGGCAAGCCAAAGGTAAACCATCCACACAACGATAATTCATAACATTTAAAATCAAGAATTTAAATAAATAAGTGGAGATAGATTTAGGATCCCTGAAAAAAAATACTTTCATTCTTACTGAGTCACAAAGTATGAAAAAAATAATGCGAAATTATATAAATATCAAATACGATCATAAACATCTACTAAAAAGCCTCAAAACCCGGTGTCACAAGTGCACGAGAAACTAATAGAATATACAAAACTACTACAACTAATGTATGAAATAAAAGTAGACAGAATGCAATAAACATAGAGGAAAGGAGACTTCGGGTGCTGCAGGTCGAAGCATGGGAAGTAGGTCACCACTAAGTCTCCAGCTGATGCCACTACGCGCCTGATGGACGACCTGATGTACCTGTCGTAGTACCTGCACAATTAGTGCAAAAGTGTAGTATGAGTACGTAAAACAACGTCTACTCAGTAAGTATCTAGTCTAACCTCGAAGAAGTAGTGACGGGGGTCGACATCGACACTTACTAGTACTCCAATAACAATGTACATAAAAGTAGACAAGTAAGAAACACAACAAGTAGCAAAAAAATAGATAAATATAAACGACATGATCCTCAGCATAAGAATAATTATGAAATCATCAAATACCAATGTTAAATCGAAAGAAACAAAGCTGACCACTATCCAATACAATGTCACAACTCAAGTCAGGAAGAACTCATATGTGCTCTAACTCCCTATCGTATATTACGCACGAATTATGTTGAGGTCTTTGTTGATCCAAATCGCACACGCAAGTATACGTGGTCGTAGCAAGTAATATAATGTTAAATCGAATGTCGAACCCACAGGGACTTGCGTAAACTACTTATTGAATCACTCTAATTGCTATTTAATCGAGCAAAAACAAAATCCAAGAATATAACTAATTTATCTACGATTATATGAACTAATTATCAAGTAATGAGAATATTATTGTGTATTCAATAGAGACAAATATTCCAGGGTTGTGATCAATTCACCA